>MJUU01019716.1:38189-57299 GCA_002080025.1 Modiolus philippinarum
TTTATACATGTTAACTAATATACAAACCCCATGGTCCAGCTGCTCTAAGCACTGCTAAAGGATTAAATGGTGAAATCACAGCACCTATAACCCTTATCCAAGTGGGTATTTTCACTTCATGGTCTGGAGGTTTATCTGGAAAACCCCAGGGATCAGCTAATATCAGATGTTTTATTCTATCTGGATATTTAATTGCATATGAAGATGATACATATGCACCAAGACTATGTCCAAGTAACACAAATTTCTCAAGTTTCATCTGTTTTCTCCATTCCTCTAATGATTCGACAAACTCATCTTCGGCTTGTTCCGGTCTGGTACTAAATTTTGGACGTGAGCTACGCCCAAATCCAAGTAAATCAAATGCATATAATGTTCTATTTCTAGCGAGATCATCAATATTTTTGGCCCATAACCCTACTCCACCACCCATTCCATGTACCATAACAAGTGGTAAATTTTTATGTTCTTTGTTCACAGTTAATGTCCATAATCTACTCTTCTTTGTAGGAATATATACATACTTTGTTTCAAAGGCTAGTTTTATAAAAGCTGAAAAATATATATATAAACATAGTAAATATATATTTTACATATATATTAAGTGTGATGGTACAACTTTTTGTATCAGGTATTGTTGCTTGAATGAACTGCATCAATATATTATGACCACTACTGATACAAATCTATTTGAGATCAGATGACAAAACAACTCTCTCTAGAGATTTCTTTCAATTTCCATTAGCTGTTTATATGCCTTAAAATATAAGACAGTATAACTGAAAGTTGATACAAAATTTCTTACTTTTTCTCAGACCAAGAATATAGGATACATATGAAAAAAAATTAACCCTGTTTGAATGGATAAAAACTGAGGATATCAAATATACTTCTGAAATCTGACATGTCTGACAATCTTACTCCCTTACATGCCTTAACTAGAGACTATATTACAGCAATATTTATACATGTTATAGTCACATCTATGATGACCTTAAAAAGTTTATATAGAAGAAGAAGAAGAAGAATGTTTTATTGTCCATATTAGAATGGGCCCACGAGGCACATAATACAAAAAATACATATAAATAAACAAAGTAAAACAGAATACAATTTAACATGTTTAACATGAAAATATACACCAACAAATTATAATGATGAGTGCACTCAAGTGCAACCATGGCAAGGTTTCTGCAAATTGATAAATATGCATTTATTATATTATGATGATAATTATTAACGTTTTAATATTTCTCTGTCTCCCTTATGCCTTATAAAAATATTTTCGATTATATATATTAAGTAAGCGTAACGTAGGCTGCAAGCCTAGGTTGCCATCCTCGTGCCTAATGCAGGCGAGATAGCAATAAGAGGTAACTCGTCTGCAAAAGGCACCAAGGGATAGTGCTTATTAATGGCTCACCCAGACTTTGCCTGAATTATAAATAGACTAATAAATTAAAAATTGATGAGTGTTCAATGGAACACTTGTGTTGCCTGCACTACACAAGAGCCATTTTTTGCTCGGTTCACCTCTCAAATCTTTAATATTAAAACTTTACGCATCAGGTGTATGTCTAGATTAGAAGAAAGAAACACATCAGGTGCAAATTTGTTTAGAATATGAATTATAGTTTTGAAGGACTTGCAGATTTACAAACAAAATTAACATTTGAGCTGTTCACAATTAAATCAGGTGAACAACATATCCACATATAAGAGGAGTTCAAGATAAACAAATTGAATAAAATGAGCTATTTTGGCTCAGTAAACCTCTAAAATCAGTAAAATCAAAATTTTACATATCAGAAGCACAACTATATCATGTGAACAACAAATCCTGCAAGTTTGGTTGGAATTTGACCTATAGTTGTGATGGAATTACGAATTAAAAAAACAAATTTACAAATAAACAATTTTGGCTCCATGAACCTCTAAAATCTGTAAAAATCGAATTTCTAAGTATCAGGTGCACAACCACAACAAGAGAACAACATATCCTGAAGTGTGGTTGAAAAATAGCTTACAGTTTTGGAGGAGTTGTGGATTAAACAAATACGCTATTTTGGGTCGGTAAACCTATAAATCCTGTGAAATCAAAATTTTAAGTATCAGGTGCACAACTAGACCAGGTAAACAACATACCTGAAAGTTTGGTTGGAATAAGACTTGTACTTTTGAAGGAGTTGCGGATTAAATAACCGACGGAGATGCAGTACGACAGACGACGCAAAACGACAGATAGTAATCCCTATGTGTCGACTCTGCTTACTTCAAGTGACACAATAAATTACTAAGGAGGGCCTCAAGAAAGGGTTGCCATCCTTAATGTCCTTGTGCCAAGTGCAGATATGTTAGCAGTATGGGTAACATAACCACAAATGGCACCAAGGGATGATGCTTAATGACACACCCATCTTTACCCTTAAACGAGAGACAGAAATTTTTTTCTAACTAACCAAATAAGATGTTGCATTCTTTGATTTGCTCACATATTTTTATTAAGACATCAACATTCTCTGTGTTTAGTATCCAAATTAATTTTTCATTGTTATTTAAATGAAGAAAGTTAAATCATACGGTGAGAACTGTGTCAATCGATATATGATTTGTTGTGTCTTCGTGGAATTTACATGAAAACAAAAATGCGTTTCGTCATCCACCTCACCCGAGTTGCACCTGAGGCATGTCCTATTTTGTCGGGGAGTACCCTGATAATGACCTTGCTCAATTGCAAGCCTATGTACAGAGATTCTCAATCTAGTGAAATTTTTCCTGTGCTCAGGGGAACAAAGTAACATTAAATATGGTTCTATACCAAAATTACACTTGAATCTGACATATAAGTACATAGTCTGCCCTCTGAGTTCAGGAGTCTTAACTCTAACTTTAACCCAATGATAGCTCTTGACAGTTTTAACTATAACAGTTTACAGATACATACTGTTGAGTAACTTTGTTTCTGCTTGTGCTAAATGCATCATTGATGATGGAACCCAAGTTATCCATGAAGTTGGTGATAACCAGTTAAATCTGAAAAATATTACGAAAATGAAACAAAAATTATATAAAAAAAAAGAGGCTCGAAATTAAAGATCCTGCCTCTAGCACAAGGGCCATGGCAGCAATAGTATACATGTTTGTAGTCAGTCCAAATTAAAAAACCTTGATATTCATATTAAAGGGTCTCATTTTCTAGAATGATGATCATGATAATAGACCTCAATATTCTATTACTGGGCATATTTTTCAAAGGGGGCAACTTAGAACAACCTTGGTTCTGATTGGCTGCACAATTTCAGAGAGGAAGACCTTTGAAAGTGTTTTGCGAGAGAGTTCATTGTAAAACTAAGTTCTCGATAAGGCCCAGACTTATCAGACACATCTTCGAATGCTTTCACACTGTGTCCAATATTAGACTATGTTCCACACTGGTGGCCATCTTGGATCTGAAGCAGACTTTCCAAGGTGCCAGATATATACATGTATTCAAAAGGTGTCAACAAAGGATAACAATAACAAATTTAGGTTTCAATTAGCCTACATGTAGTAGTTTCAGGAGGAGATCTTTGAACATTTTCCTTTTGGGTTCATTGAATGTTAAGCTGCCTGTACATATATAGATGCATATTACCTGCTGGCATATGTCTTGGATGTGATATGGAAAAGGAGCCAACTAAGGACAATTGTGACCAATTTCAGTTCCACATGACCAAGTAGCTAGTTCCATGGGAGCAGATCTTGTTTGCAATGGTCAGAGGATAGAGGCCAAGTGATGGTGCAGCAAATAAGACTGAATTGTGAAATCTTTCCTATATTACAATTTTAGTAGTATACTACATGTATAATGTTGCTTCAAGATAATTAAAAATATTACACAAACATATGTAGTAGAAATCATTTGCTTGACATGTTTGATGCAAATTTCCAAAATACATGTACCGGTACACCTATACAAAATTTACAAATGCAGTATCACTTCATTAATTTAGCTTTCCAATTGTGAACTTTTCCTTTCTGAGCAGCAATGTAAATTAAGTTGAACTTCGATGGCCCAAACACCCAAGGGGCTGATGAAAACAGTTTGAGCTAGAGGGGTGTTCGAGTTATTGAGATCAAACTATGTTCAAACTTGAACAAAGGGACCAGAAAATGGGTCTGAGACGTCCATGGTGTTAGAGCTATTGCAGTTTGAGCCATCAAAGTTCTACTGTACCTACCTCTCCAGCATATGGAGTGTACATTTCACAGTTCATTCGTTACTGTCAAGCATGTACATTTTGTTTATAGTTTATACTAGTTATTTTTAAAAAAGCAAGAATCCTGTCCCAAGAGCTTCTAAGTCGGGGATTTGTTCAGCCTTTGTTACTTACATGTAATTCCTCAAGAAATTCTATGGCTGTCACCATGACATCATTGAAAGATATGACGTGTCTGTGCCCCTAATGAATATGGTCATTTTCAGCTCGACTCCACATCTTCATGGATTTTGCATAACCAGTTTTGACTCAACCCTGGATTGACTCACTGATAGTGTGACGGGTGTCGTAAATGGAGCAGGACATGCTTACCCTTTTGGAGCACCTGATGTCACTCCCGGTTTTCATGGGAGTTCACACTATGAGTGCCTTAGTTCTGAATGTCGTCTTTTTATTTCCTCCCCTTGTAGTTGTCTCACATCCTTGTTTTGTCTTTGTTTTTCTGTACATGTGTTCCTGTATTTCCATGTCTATAGACTTTAATTTTTGTAATCATTACTTCCCTTGTTCCTCTGGTATTCTACTGCCATTAAAATATTGTTTGCTATAAATTGTATCATACAATGTACATGTACCACTTCACATTTTTCTGTTGTTTGCTTCCAATAAAATACACATTAGTTGATTTGATCATTTACAATCTTTCAGTTTCATCCAGTCTGCAGTTAAAGGATGCTGTTTTCTTTCAGAAGTACATGTATGGTAGTCAATGCAATAACAATAGCATAAACATACTTTAGTAGTCTACAGTTAAGGTAAAAGATAGTCAAAATCAGGAAGAACATTCCCAAGATATCAAGAAATACAGTACAGAAAGAGTGGTACCGTGAAAAATCACTGTGTTATACGTGTCCCACTCTGAGAGTGATACTGAATAACTTTTTTCCTGTTAGAGATATTTTCATTATTATTTCTGCAACACACCACTCTCAATACAAAAGAGAGTAGGAAATTATCTCAAACAGGAAAAAAGATATTTAGATCCACTCTTGGAGTGGGACATGTCTATCACATTGATTTGTCACAGTACCACTCTTTCTGTACTGTATTCTTTGTTCATGTTGATCCTCATGTAAAATACCATTTGTAACACCAAGAATCCCTTTACAAAAATATAAAGTTTGCGGCAAATTTGTGTGCCAGAAGACTGTGCCAGAAGTGTGCAGAACAGCACCGCTAGTGGTGCTGTTCTGGCACACTTGCGGCACTCAAAACCATCTTAACTGGAAAATTCTGGCGCACTTCTGGCATACTTCTGGCCCATAGAAGAGTGTGCCAGAAGTGTACCATAAATATCTGTTTGAATTTATTGTGAACTATGGTATGCCAGAAGTGTGCCAGAAAGTTCTATTGTATTAGATGAGAGACAATGAATAGAGTGTGCCAGAAGTGTGCCAGAAACACACTTATGAAATCAAAACAAGTGGATAAACAACCAATCAAATTTAGGTACAGGTGAACAAAGTTCAGTTGTGTTTTATAGAAGACATGTTTTCTTGTGTAGTGAAATATGACTTTTGTAATCAATGTTTCTGGTAAGTGTGAATCATACTTATGCAATACTGGTACACAAAATACAAGACTGCATATTCCAAGACATAAAAAATAATCAGATCAGATACACATGTATTACTATGCAGCATATCAATCAAATTGAGCTTCATTTATTTGCTGCAACAATATAAAGTATTTACAAGACCCTGCTTTACAGCTAAACATATATAGCTAGCGCACTTCACACAAATCTTTGATCAATGCTAGTTCAGCTAGATAATTGTTATCCCTGCAATTTTGAATGTAAGATGACGGATAATGTATATCCCCTCATATTGCAATTACAATATTACATAAAAAGTAGAGGGGATATGCAGTTTTACCAAGACTGTCCATCTATTTGTTTAGGATTTTTGCTTGTGTATGCAGTAATAACTGTGAAAGTTCTTTCATCATGTTCATCGGTGGATATCAAATTTGGTGGTTTTGCAAAAAACATTTCTTCGAGAGTTTTGTATTCTCATGATTTGACAGCATTTCATTGCAAATTAGGCAGAATAAAAAAAATCTGTGTTTCCGGTAACCCTACCGACCCTAGATTTTCCGGGCTAAAAATGCCAAGTCTGTGCCTTTAGCCACTAGCCCTACGCCCAAGACTAGTAAAATCAGTCTCGGGCTAGGAAAAATTTGAAGTCACTAGCCCGGTGGGCTAGTTAAAATTGTACCTTAATAACAAAGAATCTTCTATAAGGCCCAGTGAAATTGAGTTCGGGCTAGTACAACACAGGACCTTACTAGCCCCTTCGGGATAGTCAATGAAAAAGTTTTTGGCACAGGCTGAATGCCTACCCTAAAGTTTTTTTGGCAATTTTTAAAGAAGCACTGTTAAAGTCCAGAAGTTACTCTCTCTATATCTATGTAAAAAGTTTTGGAAAGATGAAAAAAAATGCCTACCTACCGACCCTGATTTTGAAGAGTATGTTACCGGAAACACAGGTATTTTTTGTAGGCCTTAATATCTGAAAATTGGTATTTGGTTGGATTTCAATTTACCACAAAGTCCATGAAAATTTGCCCTCCCCCTTCCATCCAAGATAATAGTAAAGTCAAACTTGTCTTAGCGGTCACCTTGAATAAGCAGCCACTTGATTTTAAAGGCCACATTTTAAAGTTCCCTTCATAGTATAGTATATTTCTTATTAAATGAACTTGATTTAAAAGGCCATGCACCTTTCTTAAATGGCCAGTTTGACTCCTTCCCAAAGGTGACCTCTTAAATCAAGTTTCACTGTACTTTCTAAGTATTTAGTCAAGGTTTACTCTGCAATGGTATATAATACAAACAAGAAATTTTCCTCAACTGCCACTGCAGCCAGTATTGTGACACAAGTGTAAAAGAACTGGGACACAAGTGTGCCAGAAGTATACCGAAAGTGTGCCAGAACTGCACCACAAGTGCGCCAGAAGTATACTGCAAGTGCACCAGAACTATACCGCAAGTGTGCCCGAACTGTACAGCAAGTGTGCCAGAACTGCACCCCAAATGTGCCAGAACTGTACCGCAAGTGTGCCAGAAACTAAATTGCATGGGAAAAATACACTTCTGGCAAATTTGCCACAAACTGTCCGCAACTGTGTGCCAGAAGCCTTATATTTTTGTAAGGGTTGTGTGAATATAAAACTGAACACTTTTCATATACTGTAATACATGTATTAATTATCTGATAAACATGATAAAACTGTTTATTAATTATATAAGTTAGAAAGAGTCTCAAAATTTATAATTAGAATGGGAACTCTTATCTTTTGCTTATAAAGCCTTCCTAGTACTAATGGAATGTGAGCAAAAAAAAATTGAAAAATTATGTAAATTTTTAATATACATTGTATGTATTAAGTCTACATGTTGGCAAGAAAATGTTTCTTTAAAATTTTCTTCATTTTCCATTTTACAACTAGTTGCTTATAACATTTGTATAATGCTTAATAATATTATTGGAATTTGAAGTAATTTTGTTGGATATCTTTGTGTAAAATTATTTTACCTTGTTTGAATGAATAAAACATAAGGATTTCAAATGATCCTGAAAACGGGTGAGACTAATACTTCCATACTGGACTGGTAATATATATATATACATGTATTAAATGGATTAAATGGTACATGAATTTTTGAACCCAATGAAGGATGGGTATTACACATGGAGTTATGACCATTTGATGACTTCAGTTTGTCGAAAACAAATGGAAAAGGAAACTGATTGCCTGTTTGTATGCAAAATTAACTGACATGTACAATGTAATTGTGGGCAGTAGTAAGGCAACATTTTTTTAGATGTTTAGATTTAACCTTACTTTCAAAGCAGCAGAAAGCAACTAAAATTGTTACACAATCACGGTACCCCTTGAACATGTTGAAGCAAGCACTATGGTGTATTTACTGTATTAAGCCGAAAATTAAATGGAACCTAGTTGAATTCCGTCAAATCGTCATGCACTCCTAATGGTCCTGACAGTAAAAAAAAAATACTGCATCTGGCATATTTATCAATGACTGTCCTAATGAAAATGAATGACTGGCAAAACGTGAATTCTGTTGGTTACTTTCCATACATATGATACCTGTGCATCCAGCAACTTATTGTTACAGTAGGACTAATTACAGGAAATCTGAATTTTTAAGACCCATGACTGACGAATGCCAGACAACTCGGCCCGCGGACAACTCGGACCATGACCACTCCGACCGTGAAAGGGACATCTCGGACCGTATGGACAGACATCTCGGACTGTTGGACATAACTACTTGGACCATTAAAAATGAACAACTTGAACCATAATAACAAAAATTTTGACTGTAAAATGAATAAAAATGCCCGACAGCTCAGAAGAGACTACAAAATAAATTTAAAAAACTTTCAGCGAAAATATAAAGTACAACTCGTACCGTGAAAAATTATCTCAATTAAATAATAATAACTATTCGACTTAGCCTAATATTAACATATCATTAAAAAGACAAAGACTAAAAACAAATATTCAGTATAAATTTTAAAATTACAAAAACAGGAAAACAGCAAACACCTAAAGTTTAAAACTGAGCGAGGTTGTCAATCATTCAGCAAGATGTCAAAGACGTGTTTACACTGTCAACAGAATTTCAGACCTCGCCAAAAAATACTCATTGATTATGCCTTTAATAAAGAATATCTTTTACAGTCAGAGCTGTTATTATATTCATTATCTGACTGCATGTAAGTCATAGGTTTTGCAATATTTATTTGCACAAACACATGATGAAAAAAATGGTTATAATCAGAGTCACCGCAGTTGTCATCTACTTGAATTAAACTGTTAGTTTACGGTACTTTTGGTCTATTTGAACAATGAAAATTACTATTCTTTATGCATCTTTTCAAACTTTCGAGTAAAATTTCTGTATGGTCAAAGTAGACAGTTAATACAGTCCGAGTTGTCTGCTCAATACTGTCCGAGTTGTCCCTTTGTGAAAACCAGTTGTTTGTTATGATATGGTCCAAGTTTAATTTCTAAGGTGTCTTATCAAACCTCAAAGTCTTCTCCATATACGGTCCGAGTTGTCCTCTTTAACGGTCCCACTTGTCCTTTTATCGATCCGAGTTGTCATGGTCCGAGTTGTCCTCGGGCCCAGTTGTCCGCACGCATACCATGACTGACAAGCCAAAAATTTTTAAAATAAACAATTGGTACTGAACTTAAATTTTCAAGCAAAAATAATTTGTGAAAGTTATTATAACAACTTGGCATAAAATGTTTTTAAATCTGAAGGTTTGGTGACAAATACACATATGAACAAACCTCTGTCACCTGTCCGAATTCTAGAACAAGTAAAATCAAAAGGCTTAAATTATACACTTGTCTTGGTTCAATATGCAGTGACTTAATTTGCTCAGTGAAAACTTTATGTTTTACAAACTTACATGAGTCCCGTAACATGATATGCAGCATCAAATAAAGACTTAATGAACTGTTTCATATTATACCATATCGGGCCAACAATTAATCCGAATCAAAACAAAAGCACTCAACTCGGTGACTGGGTCAACTGACATTTATCTGGTTCCGTGGGTCGACTTGACGTAAAATGATTTGACCCACTATCAACATCGTTCAACCGTAAATCAGTTTATTTTGTTGTACTATTTTTAGAACAACCAACTTGTCTTACGCAAGCAACACCGCGTCATATGAATCTCAGTTAATTAGACAATGATAAGAATTTTTTCAAATTATTTGAATGTAAGTACTGTAAAACTGCAAAGTAACTCAATATTTGGGACATGCATGACACCCCTAACAAATAATTAACTAAATACCGAGATGAGTTGTCTGCTGTTGACACTTCCTTATCCATAATACGTGTATTATCCAAAACATTAAAGGAATAGCGACGAAAAAAACGGATATTCTTTTACGGTGTATTATAATATTTTTAAACCTGGGACGGGAATACCTTTTTACTTGTCCGATTCATATTTTATCGACGTCTCACCCTTTGTACATAAAATGCACAGTCACATACTTTACAATTTATCAATGAACCAATTTCTATCCTCATTTTCATTTTTTCCAAAACCTGTCGGTTTCTAGTCTTAGCAAATACACTACGATGAGAAAAGGCCCATGACCTTTTCTATAGTTCTATGTCCGCCTCAGGAAATCAGCCAGTTAAGGAAAATTTCCATTATTTTTATGTCGGTTTTTAATGAATTTAGAAAATTCCTAAATATTGATGTCCACTGTAAACAGATACATGTAATATCTACATTACTGCAGTTAAAACTTTAATTACAGGGCGGTTCTGGTGGCAAAATTCATAAGCAACTGTACGGATGTAACCTGTCGGAAAATTTCACCTCTAATGTATTCCATGTGAATCTTCTGGATAACATTTGTGTGCATAAAAATTTTTGGGTAGTGAGGAAAAAAATCCTCACCGCGTAATGGGAATGGAAGTGTTCCGGTCAAATGTTTTTCTCTTAAAATTCTCAATCAGTATCTAATATTAAATAATATATAATTTTTTCCTGAAGATATTAAACATATCACTTTATTTTTTTATTTGAGGTTTTGCTTCCCTCCTGCCTATTTGGAGTTGAGGTCATTCAAAATTATGTGCACTTTAATATTTTTGAACTGGGACTAAACATGTGTTTACAGTTAAAAGCATATACGGCTTAAATAAAAACTAAAACTAGTGCCACTTTGTACACTGAAACATTGTCTTCAGTAGGCAACAAATATCATTGAGCTCTTCTAAGTCCCCCAGCTTGTATTGATTCTGTTTATCCAACAAAAGTTCTAAATTCTCTTTCTAAAGTTTAGACTGATGTTGACTCCGTTTGTTGACTCCAAGTGTGTCTCCGTATTTGACTCCTGCTGTTGCATTATAATCTTTAATACCATGGACAGCTCGTGCTTCATGGACTTTATTTTTTTCTTTGCAAATGAACTTTAAATATAATTGCATAGACCATTATTGAAATAATATGTAAAGAGTATGCCAGTATGCCACATTGTAAAGGATTATGTTTGTATGATGCCTAAAGTATTACAAAGACAACTAAACAAAATACAGTGTTATAGTGTTAGCAAATGCTTACGCTACACATTGTGTGGTGCCGGAACCCGGGGTGTGGAATAAGGAAAGAAAAAGAAAATGGAAAGATAAAATGTCAAGTCTAAGGCATTTAAAAGGTGTGAGAACACGGTACAGGAATATTCTGCAGAATGAGATTCAAAGTAGTATTGAAAATATTTCGACTGAGATAAAGATACCAGAAGAACAACAATTTATATTAAGGGCTTCAAAGTGTGCCGAAGAGTTGAAAATGTATGTGGAAAAGTTGGAATTTCAAAGTGGTAGTTAAAAGTTTCAAGCGCCATTGAAGAAGAAAACGAGAATACAGCTAATATGATGTGAAGAAAACTGTGATCTGTGTTCTGAAGTAATGGATTGCTTTTTGGAGTTAAATCAATTCAAAGAGAGGTTAGTTGAATTTGTTAAGAAAGAAAGTACTAGAGAAGTGACGAAGAGTTCCATATCAAGTGAAATTCTTAATCGTCGAAAAGGGAAATGAAAGATATATTAAAATTACAAACTGAACAGAAAGAAAGGGAACTTGATAAGAGAAATGAGGAAACAATCGCTGTTAGACCACCTAAATTGGATTTGATAACATTCAGTGGTGACAAATATAGGTGGATAGAGTTTTGGGATTCTTTTGAATCATCCGTTCACAAAAACACCCGCCTCTCGATCTCTCGAATATTTTAATTAAAATTCAATTATTTGAGAAGCAAATTACAAGGAGAATCTAAGCGTGCGATATCTGGGTTAACACTGTCAAACGATAATTACGATATGGTTGTTGATATTTCAGAAGAAAGATTTGGAAACAAGCAGTTAAACTACAAACGAATGATTAATTTGTTACCTGCTACAACTAAAACAACAAGTTTGGGATAATTTCTTGAATAAACAAGATGTTAATCAAGATGTGTTTATTTAAATTATGAAATCAAAACTACCCGCAGAATTTAAGTGCTTTTGCGAAATTCAGGACAAGTGGACAATTTTATGTGATATATTGACATATTGAGAAAACGCATGTGAAACAGAAATTTCAAAGGAAATAAGACAAACGCAAAATGTTAATAAAAGTGATTCAAACTCATGTCGCAACAAGGCATCATTTCATTCAAAAGGAACGGGAATTATTCGAAACCTCCAACAGGTTCAGCTGAAACGTTAGTTGCTATTAAAGGGAAACCAGGAACGCCATATTTTGACAAATGTCGGTATTGTGGTTGAAAGCACTTGAGCAATGCGTGCAAAAAGTGTATCAAACTATTGAGGGAAGGAAGCAGAAACTAAGAGGAAGTTGTTTTAAGTGTCTCAGAATGGCCATAGTTCAATGGATTGTAAACGGAGCAAATCGTGTATTTATTGTGGGGAAATAAATTCTCATCATAGGAGTGTGTGCCCAAAGAAATTCAGATTGAAAGCATCAAGTGTTCATTTGTCAGATGAACTGTTCATGTTTAAATTCACCTTACAGATATAGTTCCTGTGGTCACGTCATAACGAGAGACCTGAACATCACCGAAAATCCGTCTCTCCGTGATATTCTTGCAAGGGACCCAAATTCCGTTAACCACGATCCACTTGGCGCAAAATTTTAAACTCCTTATTGATGCTGTAGAGGACTCCACCAGAAAATGGATTAAACAACGACCGTAGAATACCGAAGGAACAAAGGAGTCAAATTCACAAAAATCTAAGTCCAAAGACACGACCAAAACGAGAACACAGAAAACAATGACCACACACACACACACACACACACACACACACACACAATGACGTTAGACAGATATAAAGCACAGAAACAGAAATTACAACATTAAAAACAAAGGCACTCACAGTGTGAACTCCAGTGAAACTGAGAGTGACATCAGATGCTCCGAGAGGGTAAGCATGTCCTGCTCTGTTAACAACACCCGTCACACTGTGAGTGATTTAATCCGGGAAAATGTCAAAGTCCGTAGTCAAATCCGGGAAGACGTGAATCTAGCTGAAAATGTCCACTTTAATTTGGGATACTGACACGTCATATCTTTCAGTGATGTTATGGTGACGGTCATAGAATTTCTCGAGGGATGAAATTAACATAGGTTGAACAAATCCCTAACTAAGCAGCTTTTGGGACAGTGTTTTTGCTCTGTTCAAAAAATCACTGTACAAACTACACGCCCGACAGTAACGAATCAGCTGTGAAATGTACACTCCATAGGCTGGAGAGATAGGTATATTGCTGCCAAGAAAGTGAAAGTTCACAATTGGGAAATTAAAATCATCACGCTTGTCATATAGCTTAGATTTCAAACGTCCATCTTCGTCAATATACAATAAAAGATCTAGGTACGAAGCTGAAGTAGGCGTTTCAGTTGTTCCTTTAATTTCAAGCTCATTTGGATAGATCTGATGTAAATACTCCTTAAATTTAGGATTATTAAGAGAAAGTACATCGTCTATGTAGCGTATGCTGATATTAAAGGACTAGGCCAAACGTTTTTGTTTTCTTTGATTAAGCCCTTGTAAAAACTTGGCCTCGTACGAGTAAAGGAAAAAGTCAGCTAAAAGCGCCGCATAGTTTGTTCCCATAGGAATCCCTATTGTTTGTTGGAAAACACGACCTCCGAATTCGAGAAAAATATTGTCGATCAAAAATTCTGACATTTTGATTACGTCAGTCTCAGTGTTCTTCTTGTTTGAATCAGTGTGGTTCTTAACAAAATATGTCTTGCCTTTCCCTATAACTAAATAGGTGTATCTGCGTTTTCCATTTTTTTTACAGAAACATTGATGTATTAAATCTGCAATTACTGTTTTCAGTTTTTTGTGTGGCAGGGTTGTATAAAGTGTAGAAAAGTCAAAAGTTTGAATGCTATGGCAATGGGTACGTAAGACTGGTTGAGGATAGCTGTTCAAGGAGATCTTTTGAATTTTTAAGAATCCACATTTTAAACGTGAACAAGACGAATGCCTTGATTCTCTTTCGGAGTGGATTAAGGCTATGAGGTCCATGATTCTTAAACAAATTAGTCAGCTACGAGGGTCAATGAGAACTAAAGCATCATCCATTTTCCAAAATACCGATGTTGCCAGATACCTGTCCTCCATTCATGACAAATATGTTGTTGTTCCGGCAGATTAAGCCCCTAATAACATCATTTTCATATGTAAAAATCATTACATCGAATGTTTAAAGAAAGAACTAGGCATTGGAAACTCCCAGGGCAATCCAACCTACACAGCTACTACTCTGTTTAATGAGGATATATTACAGAACCATAAATTTGTTTTGCTTTCCTTTGAGATTTCAACAAAAAATGAAGACACCGATCTCCCTTCCTGGTACTGGTTACCAAAATTACACAATGCCCATACAAACAACGGTACATCGCTGGATCTGCAAAATGTTCTACAGAACCTCTTTGTTAGCTTTAACCTCCATGTTTTAGCCGATCTGTTTCTCCACTCCTATGAGGCTGAATTTATTGAAAGACTTCTTCAAAATAAAGACAAAAACTGGCCCAGTCCTTTAATTTCAGCTTCCGTTATATAGATGATATTTTATCACTATACAACCCTCGCTTTGGTGATTTTCTTCACCTTATTTATCCAAAAGAGCTGTAAATTAAGGATACTACAGATACTTCCACACCGGAATCGTTCCTTGACCTTCAACTTGATATTGACAACAGAGGTACACTACTATCTAGGCTGCATGACAAACGCGATGACTTCACTTTTCCAATAGTCAACTTCCCTTTTCTTTGTAGCAACATTCCAAAAGCACCAGCATATGGAGTTCACATCTCAAAACTTTTTCGCTACTCAATGGCTTGTGGTCGATACAGTGACTTCCTTGATAGAGCTCAGTTGCTTACAAATATACTACTTAAGCAAGGGTACGTTACCAAGAACTTAAAGTCATCACTACAAAAGTTCTACGGTCGACATCACGATCTTGTGGATCGATATGGGACATCTGTTTCCCAGATGACAAGAGATCTTTCCCTCTACAACTAAATCTGTTTTTCCTCTATCGGATTTGACTTTACTATTGGAGTTAATATGTTCAACACGGCGGGTGTCTTATAAGAAGCAGGAGATGCTTACTCTACCGGTACACCTGATCTCACCCATGGTTTTTATTGGGTCCGTGTTGTTCACCTGTATGTGTGTCTTCATTTTTCATTTTTGTACTGTACTCAAGTGGTGTCCTTTGTTAATAGTTTTTCCGATGTTGCCATTCTCCATGAATTGTTCGTTCTTTGATTGACGGTTCAGTTCTCACCTACTTTGGGGAATATGTTATCCAACAAATGAAATCTGTGATGAGGTGATACCAACGAGCAATAATACAATGGATATTCAGAAAGCACTACAAAAAAATGTTTTAATTACATCGAATAAAATGGTTTCAATGCAGACTGCTAAAACAGATATCAGAAATTGTGACAATTCGTTGAAACAAACAACAAGAGTTCTTTTCGATTCAGGATCACAGAGGACATGCATTTCACAGGGCGTAGCACAATGATTGAAATTGAAAGCTGAAAGGGATGACGAAATTGAAAAGGCGAAGATTGTGAAAACATTGAGCACTAAATTAGAGATAAGATTGAAAAATGGGAAATACTTCAGTAGTGTGGCAAATATTGCCCCAGTTATAAGTGGCAATGTTCAAAGAAGAAGACTGCACGAATTAACAATAAATCATCCGACACAGTTTGTCAGTGACGTCGAACTTGCAGATTATATGCCAGATGAAGACGAGTCATCATGTATAGAATTACTTATAGGAAATGAATATTACTTAGATTTAGTACTATCCCAAAGAATTGAAGTCCAACCATGATTGCACCTTCTAGCTTCAAAACTAGGCTGGATCATTACAGCAGAGCAAATGATAATTCCGATAAAAGAGATGAAACTGGTTTGTTGATTCTTTCGCGTGTTTCTAGTGATGTGTTTTCTGGGAGACTAAATGATATTCCAAATGAGTGTGGATTTATTTCTCAAACAGATCTTACTGATATGTGGAATTTGGAATCTAATGGTATTTCAGATAATTTGGAAAATTCAGATGATGAAAAAGTGATGTAATCGTTCAGAGAAAAGCTTCAATGATAAGGGAAGATATCCAAGTTACATGGCCATGGAAGCAAGATGATCCTGAGCTACGTTTGAATAGATCCTAAGCCTTTGGAAGATTAAAATCTTGTATCGTCCGGATGAAGAAATAACAGAATTATTAAAACAGTGTGGTTCTATTATTCAGGAACAACTGAAAAAGGAAATTATAGAGAAAGTTGAATATACAATTGGTAGTTTAGTCCAATATATTCCTCAGCATGCGGTTATTGCAATTCTACATATTTTATTGTTATTTCATTTAACAAAAGGATCAGAGACAAGTTATAGCAATTTACAAAGGTCTTCCCTAAAGGTCATTACACTACATAGACAACCACAAAGTTACATATTGTGTATGACGCTTCATCTAAGGCAGGGAAAAAATGTAAAAAGTTTAAATGAGTGTCTGTATAGAGGACCAATGATGTTACAGAATCTTTGTGACATGCGAATGAGGTTTAGACTTAATAGTGAAGGACTTGTAGCCGACATTGAAAGGTATTTTCATGATCTTACAGGTTGGTCTTCAACAAAGAGAACGAGATATGACGCGTTTTTTTTTGGATAAAGGATGCAGACATTCCAAATGTGAACAAGGAATATCTAAGAGTTTTTGTCGTGTTCGATTTGGAGTAATACCCAGCCCCTTTCTCTTAGGAGATACAATTGATTCACTAGCACTGAGGAGAGTGGACTCAACGTAGATGCATAATTTTTTTATTGTTCTAAATGTATATATGTTTTATTGTTTAATTGTTTGTGTTTTGTATATGTATGCTGTCAACCCGCAAGGATAAAAGAAGCATTAATAAAGTTATTTAAGTTCTTGTGATTTAACAATAGCAAAGAAAATCAGAAATGATATATATATATATATATATGTATATAATCTGATTACCGGAGCTAGTTCTGTGTCGGATGCCGTAAGTGTTTATTCGGATTCCAAGAGATTTTTTAGAAATGCTTCCATGAACCTCCTGGAATGTATTTCTAATTATAAAAATGTAAACGCCTTTATTCTAGAGGCAGACAAAGCTGATATATTCTCAACAAATGTGCCTGGACATATTTGGAATGTTGATACAGATACTTTGAATCTGAAGTTAATTAAGTCTTGTATTATTGAAAAGAGACAAACAAAAAGGACTACATTTATGGCTGTAGCAGAGGTTTTTGACCAACTTGGACTATTTTCACCTGATACATTTCAATGGAAGGTGTTAATTCAAGATTTATGGAAGAAACGATTAAAATGGGACGATGAACTGGATCAATAATATTATATGAGATTGAATATCATATATTCAGTATTAATGAAGATTACATAATGTTCGATTCCAAGATATATTTAAACTGATTGCTCGAAGAAGAAAAGAAAGTGTAAATTACTGTGTTTTTGTGACGCTTTAGCTGATGCGTATGCTGCCGCTGTTATGAAGTTAGTGAAAGGTGTTTCGAAATGTAATCTTGTGTTTTCAAAAACAAGACTTGCCCAAGTTAAAGAGATTACCATACCAAGACTAGATTTAATGGCAGTTCTTATAGGAGTTAGAAGTATGAAATTAGTTGAAAGTGAACTGGATTTACCGATTGAAAGGAAAATTCTATGGACAGATTCGCGATGTGTGTTAAAGTGTATTTCCAACACAAAGGATTTAACTGTGTTCGTTAGGAATAGAATGTTAGAAATTAGAAAGTGGGATGACATAACATTCCAATATATTGCAACACATGAAATTCTGATATTGCGACTAGGGGTACCACAACGAAGAAACTTACAGACAACAGATTGTGGTGACATGGTCCGGTGTGGTTAACATTTGATGAGGAATTGTGGAAAAGGTACCCGAGTAGCGAGGACGAAACTGTGAACAAAACGTTTCTATCAGAAATTAAAAAGGCTGTAAAAGAAAGTTCTCATTCCAGTCGAAGTGCTAGTGCCATTAAGGTGGTTCGGGGGGTATAAGCAAAATCCATCCATAAGAATTTTTCAATAGTTTGCAGAATAATTCTTCAAAAATTGAACTTCCAAAAAATAAAATAAAAATTGGGGGTCACTGGCCATATAGAACCGATTCAATAAATCTGTCCCCAACGTCAGTTTGTGACGTGTATATCTTTTGTCAGCTTCTGTGTTAAAGAAAACACAATGTCATCAAATGTAGACTCAAACACAAGCAATATTGTGTACATTCATACACAATGTAGCTTTGTGTCACCTTTTTACAAAGGAACTGCCACTTATTGATATAGGATCAATCAATGAGTCAGTCACAACATCACTGCATTTGATTGGTCAAGAAGATCAGGTAGGGACACATTTATTGAATCGACCCTAAGCTCACAATATTTCGCCGGAAAAGGGGAATTTTTAGTTGAAATGTTAAGGAAAATTATCATTTTTAAAAAAAAATTAGTCAAGTTACATCCATGAGAATTTTGATTAATTTTATATATTGCTAGCCCCTGTATTGAACTTTCTAAAAACAAAAAGGAAAATTCGGGTTACGGACCTTATTGTGTAATTATTTCACAAAATCAAAATTTTTATAGTGATTTCTCACTTTTGAGACAGAACAGTTCCTATTTTTAGCGGTGTGAGATTTCCTT
>MJUU01019716.1:65642-82703 GCA_002080025.1 Modiolus philippinarum
ATCGAAACAAAATCTTGGAAATCGCAAAACGTCCTAATTAGCTACATTCAAACAAATCCGAAATTTTAGAGACGAAGTTTAGACAAGGATTTGTATAGCGAGATTAAAAAAAATCCTTTGGAAGAAAATTAATTATTTGCTATCATTCTGAGTTCAAGTGGAAAGTGGAAATTGACAGAGAAAAGTTTTTTTTTACATTATCTATGTGATATAAGCATTAATTCCAAAAGAAGTCTTGGCCAAGCATTAGTACATTTGTATGCAGGACTAAACATTATCATTGCATTCGTAAAATACGTCAACAGAATACAAAAAAAATAACGAAGTTGCATAAAAACAGTAAATTTCGTTATGCTGTACACGTGTTTCAAGGAGTAGCCTCTCATCAGCAGCATAAGGAAAGCCATTATCCAAAAGTAGTCCAGAAAGAAGTACTCATTTCCAAAAATATCGAAATAGGAAGCATTGCATATGATATAATCATGATCACAATAATACTAGAACACCAAGGCAACAAGAACAATGATACAACACCACCAAGCTTAAAGAAAATGGAGGGGTATATTTTTATACGCCCTTCGACATACGGACGAAAACCACGAAAATTGGTACCCCACGAATAAAAATGAATTCACAGTACCCTCCGTCCGCCCGTCCGGTTCGTCTGTCCGTCCGTTAACTTTTTGGTTTCCGGAGATTATTTCTGTAACCACTTGACATATTGATTTCATATTTGGGATATGAGTATATCTAAATGAGATAGAGATCAAGTTCGAATTTGGTTCCGGTCGGTTGATTTTGTACAGAGTTATGGCCCTTGGACTTAGTGAAATTTTGAAAATATAGGTTTCCGGAGTTTTTTCTGTAACCGCTTGACATATCGATTTGATATTTGGTATATGAGTGTATATAGCTGAGATACAGATCAAGTTTTAGTTTAGTTCCGATTTGTCGATTGTGTGCGGAGTTACGGCCCTTGGACGCAGTAAATGTTTGAAGAACAACAGTTTCTCCACCTTTTCCTTACAGAGCGTGAATATATTGATTTGATATATAGTATATGATTGTATATTTATAAATTACTGATTAAGTTTAAATTTAATCCCTGTTGAATGATTTTTGTGAACAATATGGCCCTTTTTTGAAAATTCATTTTTACACCTTTTCTATGCATTAACTTTACATATTAATTTGATATTTGTTAAATGGTTACATCTTGGTTAGGCACATATTCTGTTTGATTTTTTTTCAGTCAAAATTTTGTTTGGTCCAACAATGCCATAAAGTTCGAGTTGACAGTGGACGGGCGTATCATGCGCTCTTGGCGCAGCAGTTTATTTAATTTTGTAGATATACTGACTTATTTCGTTTTCAATATTTTGTTGAAACAAACAATATAAACAAACCAGCCTGGACAGACAGGAAGTGACTGCATTCCATAAATAAATACCAACAACATCCATTAATAACATGCACAAACACAAATAAAGGATGTCCAACCGAAAGTTTAATATCGTGTTTTAAAAGTTAGTATTGATGTGTTTACTTTTTTTCTTCAGGCCCTGGTCTTGTAAAGAAATTTAGGTCAGACATTCAAAATAAGTTTTCAGATGTATTAACAGACGATACAATCACAAACTACATTTACCACTGTAACGCCAGAACACCAAGGTAAGGAAACTACATTTTTCACTGTAACGACAGAACATCAAGGTAAGGAAAACTACATTTATCACTGTAACGCCAGAATACCAAGGTAAGTAAAACTTCATTTACCACTGTAACGCCAGAACACCAAGGTAAGGAAAACTACATTTACCACTGTAACGCCAGAACATCAAGGTTAGGAAAACTACATTTACCACTGTAACACCAGAACACCAAGGTAAGGAAAACTACATTTTCCACTGTAACGGAAAAACACCACGGTAAGGAAAACTACATTTACCACTGTAACGCCAGAACACCAAGGTAACAAAAACTACATGGACCACTGTAACGCCAGAACACCAAGGTAAGGAAAACTGCATTTACCAATGTAACGCCAGAACACGAAGACAAGGAAAACTACATGGACCACTGTAATGCCAGAACACCAAGGTAAGGAAAACCTCATTTACCACTGTAACGGAAGAACACCAAGGTACATGTACAAGAGTAGTCAACTCTGTAAATTCTTATATCCTTCGGGATCCATGGTTGGTAATAAACTTATTATTATTATTATTATTATTATTATTATTATTATTATATTCCACTTTAATTCAAGAACACCAAAGCATTACCGCAGTGTATTGCCAGAAAATCGAAGTACTAAATGATTTTTCTCTAATTTCTAGCAAATTTAAACACCTCCTGACTAGTGAGTTATCGAAATGATAATCAACATNCGATTGGTCAATCATGTAAGTTTCTCGTGTCAGTTTTTAGAAATAGTGCAACCGGATGTTGATGAAATTAACAACTGCATCATTGTCTAGCGAAACGGTTTTTGCATTTTTTGACCAAGATAACTCAGTTTACTGAAAATATGACATTTTTATCAAAACTATTATATTCAACACCCCTTTCAGTGAATGGCGCAATGATACACATAGCAACGATGATAGCAACAAAAGGGCGGCATACTTAAGACTGGAGACTACGGAAAACGCTTTACTTCAAATAAATTGAGTAGAAATTAGAGAAACAATCTCTAACATTGTTTTCAGGTTTATTACGAATTTCTCACATCTCAATAGTTAAATTTTCACATTTTAAAGTTCTCGGATAAACCTCGAACTTTAAAATGTGAAAATTTAATTATCTCGATGTGAGAAATATACGTAATAAACTGGAAACAATGTTAGAGACTATATATAAACCACGGTTCGTAAAACTAAATCTACCACTGTAATGCCAGTTCACCAAGGGTAATAAATCATGTCACTCTAATGCCAGAGCACCGATGTAAGTAAGACTATTCCTCTGTAATAACTGGACTCCAAGGTAGGTAAAACTGCTGAAAGGCCATATCATATACCACTGAAACACCAGAATATCGTGCTTAGTAAAATTATTTATTTACTTTATGATATTATTTCTGGTGAGATTGGTTCATTTGACGTCACATCGCATTTTGCAAATATACAATCGGAACATCACTTGAGTGATGTTCCGATTGGCAAATATAGTTTAAACCTGGTATATCCATAAATAGTACATGAGGTTGTATATTTGGAAACATCAGGTTTACAATTTATTTTATATGCGTCTTTGTCAGTATGCTCTAATGCTCTAACAGGTCTATAAATCCATGTATTGACTATTGAACTAATCGCCTTGTTTTATTTGTATAATGTCACTAAATAATGTCAGGCCACCTAGTTAGTAAAATAATATTTATGCCACTGACACTTCAGGACACCACGTTAAGTATAAACTGTGCATCATATAACACTATAAGGTAACTCTAGAATGCCAAGGTCGTAAATTTAGAACGCTAAGATAACACTTTATGAAATATGAAATAACTGGCTTTTGTTCAAAGGAAGGTTAAAAAATACAGACATGAACTACAACTTTTTCAAAATAGGTCATATATGTGAAAGATAATTTCAAATAAACTAGAGTGTATATACAAAAGCTTTACACTGTTGATAATTTATCATATTTTTGTCGGACCATATTTATTGCGAAGTTTTTATCCGTGAGATAAGTTTCAATATGACCACTTATTTGGAACATACTATGTTGCACTTTGGACCAATAATATGTCTCAAAGTATGTCTTAGATGAGATAAAGTCTCTGGTTTGATTAATTTATTCATTGTTACTGATATCATATGACCATTTGAACAATATCTTGTGTTTTATTTAAAGTAACATTTTACAAATATCATTCGTTTGGACTTTACCTTAATTTAAAAGCCACACGATTCCCTAATTTATACTCATTGCAATAATTTTTTCATTGAATACAATTTCAGTGGTGAAGTTGCATTCAAAAGCCTGAGTCTAGGACCGTTTATATGGGCTAAGAACCCAATGGTAAATAGAATATCATCACTACCAAAGGAAATACCAATATCTATTTTATATGGATCTGAATCATGGATGGACAAAACAGCTGGCTATATGATTCGAGATTCCAGAGATTCTAGTTATGTAACAGTTCAGGTAATTAATGATATAGTTATTTTTATTTTGACCATTTATTTGCAACATTCTTACAAAAGAAGCTAAAATCATACCATTCTATGTACATGCAAGTCATGTCAAAATTAATTTTCTGAAATCTAACAATTTTCATAAACATCTGGATCAGATGTTTAGATCACATTGGTTAATTGTTCTCTACCAGTTTTTAAACATTTTATAATTTATGGTCTTCCAAACGTTTAGATTTTATCTGCACTGATGGGACATAAGTTGTCGAAATGCGCATATGCAGAAAATAAATTCACAGTGACTTCCGTATTAAGTTATATGTGGCAAAGATTTTTTGCTAGCGTGTTCATCTAAAGCAAGTAATTATCCTGGTTTTAATTACATTTGACAAAACGTATTGCTTTGCAAATTTTCATTGAGATGATATAGAATAAAGAATAATTGTGACACTAAAATTAGATAATTATAAACGTTGGAAATTATTTTGGGAAGTAAAATCTAAAAGTGAAATTAAAAAATCCCCCAAGATATTTTCAAAACATGAAAAATGTACTTTGCTAAAATCTCGAGATATTACAAAAGACACATTTCACTGAGATAAGAATGATCAAGTTTTATCAAGATAACTTAGGATACCATGCCAACAAATAGGAGATGATTTAGAAAAAGTTTTAGTATTGTAATAGGCTGGTCCGCCTTCCTCTGTTTGTGTAGTGAATGTGTAAAGTCATTGTTTAACATCTAAAGGCAGTGAAAAAAGGAAGGCATGGTTGATGATGTCTTTATCTGTATGCGAATTGTCAATACCTAAACTTTCCATCTCCGATTCGATGTAAAGCACATAAATCACAAAGTTGACTACTATTCATTTCTGCATACTCACTCTCATTTCAGAAAATCCCTGATGCAGGGCATCATGTGTATGCAGACAGAGCAGATATATTTAATGCTGTTGTCCTGGAGATATGCAAAGCAGCGGACCAAAATAGCGTTGTTTCCCACGAAACGATAGAGGAGTTAATCGAAAGTTTCCCGTCCACAAAAGATGAAGTCAGTGATTAGTGGGACTGTTTTATTATTAATCCAAAAGTGGATTATTGTATTGTTTTTCAACTTCATCTTAGTGTCTTTGTATATTTTCACTACTCATCTAATGTGAACATGCCCATGTTGCTCCTCAGAGTTGAATTCATGAATCACTAAAAAGTGTAAAATTAAAAGATAAATAAGTGTTGTCCTAAGACCAGTAACGTATGTCCAGGGATGCGTTTAAATCCTGTTTTAGGAAAATAGTTTGAAGTATATATGACCTGTTATCTTTTGTTTTTTTTACATATTAGTCCATAGCAATGTGGATATTTTGTTTTGCTAGAGTGCTTTAATTGGCAGGCATATATTTAGCCTTATTTTTATGTTGTCCAATGTCATAATATTATTTATGGTGAAATTATATATAATGAGTAAAACCAGTAAGAAAAGCCTATCTTGGTGCTATTGTTTTCAGATTCAAGTGATGTTTTTAAATGAATTTGGCCTTTTCTGTATTCTAATATAATTGACAATACAACATAAAACGATTAGATGATCCTTTATCAGATTTCATTCAATACAAGATTCCCTAGATGAAACATTAGATATTATATCACGATGTAACTGAAGTTTACTGTCAAATCGTGAAAAGTAATTTGTTATTTCTAGCTTCTTGCTTTTCATAAGTTTGCAGAAATTATATTAGTCCCAGATGCAACCAACTCCATGCTTCACTGATCACAAAATGTAGCATTGTTCAAAACAGATGCCAGGCGGGGCATTGTGTCCGTTAGACATTTAGATTTTATCTGCACTGAAGAGACATAAGTTGTCGAAATGTGCATATAAAGAAAGTAAATTCACAGTAACCTCGGTATTTAGTTATTTGTTACCACTGGGTCGATGCCACTGCTGGTGGACTGTTAGTCCCCAAGGGTATTCACCAGCCCAGTAGTCAGTACTTCGGTGCTGACCCGAAAGCCGATTATTTTTGGAACCTTACAATATTTAAATTTTTGTAAATTATGTTGAAAACTAAGGAGTATCTCCCTCATGCATAGCTGTGTCCTAGCATAGCTAATTTTGGCTTTACATTTAGATCATATTTGGTTATTTGTTCTCTATCAGTTTTTAAATATCTTTGAGTATATGGTCTTCCAAACATTTAGATTTTATCTGCACTGAAGAGACATAAGTTGTCGAAATGCACAAATGCAGAAAGTAAATTCACAGTAACCTCGGTATTTAGTTATTAGACACATTTTCTTGTTTCTTTAGTATGACAAGTCAAGCTAATATAGGCCGCATTTAATAAAGGGCATTGATATTTTTATATTTGTTATCATGGCAGAGATTTAGAAATAAAGTTTTTGAAGAACAACCATCAAGGAAAATATATATATTTATGTAAATTCTACCTCTACTAAATTCCTGAAACATGGATAATATCTTAAGGTAATTTCCACCTTTGATTTCTGACATATTGTCATATATGCGGAATCTTCTGTCATTTTCCATATCATAACGAGTAAAATTGTTGGCCCAAGAACACCCACTTATCATGTTATATTCTTAAAGCATGTACTTTTATGGGACCCTGAAAGATGTCAATTTCTACCATTTTTGTGTTTTTAATATTCATTTTTAGTTAATCATTTCCTTGTTATTAATAATCTTGGGACACCATTGTTACAGACTGAAACACTGTCAGCTAATTAATATACATATTTAAATTGGGGTAGGACGTTACATAACTGAAAGTACCTTGTAATTTTGGAATACTATAAACAATATTATGCATTGTTTTACTTTAAAATTATTGAGACGTTTTTTATATTAATTACTTTAGGCTTTTGACTGTGATAGTTGTTTGAGAACAATAGATATATTTATTTATTTAATGCACCTGATGTATCAAGTTTTTCTTTCTGTTCTTAAATGATAACAAGTTCAATCAATATGTTTCTAACGACATCTGGTACTTTCTTGACAGAATGGCATGGCTTTATTATGTGCACTTTGTCATTGAAGAACAAAATCAGATGAATCTCTTGACACTGAAGCCTGAAATCTAGCTAATTGCAAAGAAAAGGTTTATATTTACCGTGTAAAGAAATATACAAGAATTAACAAAGAAGAAATCTATATGAATTTGGAGGAGAATAGTGAAATTACATCTGAATGAAAATTTGACAACTCTATAAAAATGTAGAAATTTACTATCCCTCTCACAAAACGAAACAAATAATTAAAAGGGTATCAAATTGTTAAATTTTTTAATGTAGTTGTTTTTCCTGTGCAAATTATATGTTTTAACGTATTATCCATGATCAATATAGGGCAAAAAACCATTTTAACAGGTCCTCGGTCCATTTATTCAATGCTTGATGCCCCTCCTGCGAATATGTTACATTTGTATTGTTATGTTTTAAGTTTTTGATTTTTAGATTTTATTCTTGTTTGCTTTGATCATTGTTTGCCGATGTATTGATCAACATTTACAGATATTGTTTATATAGTATAGTAACAGATCTGTAGAAAACACAATGGTATTGTTAGTGTTATATTTTTATATACATCAATAACTGATGTTTTTGTTATTATTATAATTATTTTTCTGAATTGTGAATAAATTGTTTTGTAACATTAATTAATTAATTTTGTATGGCATTTTTGTCGCGCCCGTAACGAAAGGCGCACAAGGTAAGACATAGGCGTACTATGACGATGGTGACGACTTTGTTAACTGTCTCGTTATGTTTTTGTGATCTAGTTAGTTTCCAAGTGACTATAAGTGGTTGGTCAATGACATTTAGTTCATGATTTGGTTTTGAGTAAGTACATGAGAGTCTGCTATGTGGCTTTTGTCTTTGATCTAAATTTTATGGTCTAATGAGCATGTTAAGTTTTTCTTATTAGTTTATTATCTCAGTAACCATTAGTAGAAGATAAACTTTAAATTGGCGGTCTTGTGAGGAGGATGTTCATTTTTTTGTAATTAGGTCAGTTTCTCAGTAATTATTAAGGGTAGGTCATTGATAAGTGTCTATGGTATAAATTCGCATTCTCCAATATGCCTTTTCCTTGACTTTAATCTCACGGTCTAGTGAGCTAAGTCAGTTTCTAATATTTTTTTTAATGTTAGTACATGGGTTGTTCCTGGGTAGTACACTGCAGTCTGCTATAAAGTTTTATCTGTGATCGCAATTTCACTGTATAGTAAGCATGTTAAATGTTTTAGTATCTATTATTAACAAGTAAATGATAATAGGATTGTGAGTGGACGTGGATAGTACTCGACCTGGAGTATGAATTCAGTATGAATTGTGTCTGTGACCTCAGTTTCATGGTCTAGTGAGCATGTTTAATGCTTCATTTCTATTGGTAGTAGGTCAGAGATACTTTGTAATTAGATTGGGCTGAAGTTGTGTCCATTACATCAGTGAGCGTGTTTGGTTTCTCAGATTTATCAGTGTTAGGTCACTGATAATTGGTCTATTGGTTGTTTTTTTTAATACCTGATGGCCTTCTATACTACTTTCTCTGGGACCATAATTTCATGGTCTAGTGAGTAGCATAGTTTTCATGGTAAGACCAGTTCAATTATTCACATCAATTTAGCGGCTAAGCAGAAACAAGCGATACATCGATTAGTATCCACTGTTGCATTATACACATGTTTACAGAGGCCAATCGTTTAACAAAATAACAAGAAATGCAGATTAGTATTTCAAGAACTTTTGTGGCTTCAATAAAATAAGGAGACCAATGATCGATAGAATGATGTTTTAATACTTGCTACAGAGAAAATTACCTTAACTTAACCAAGAAAGGGTCAAACTTAAAAGCGCTCTTGATGGTAAAACGCGCCGGGGGAAATTTTTCATAATTATTCAAAGGATTTACCGAACGAAATGACAAAATGTATGATTTAGATATGCTGGAAGACGTGATATCTGTATACTTTGCTAGAAAATCCTGCGATTTTGCGGATCACAAAGTCTAAATTTTTGCAAGATGAATGTTTCAACTCCAGACGGGTTCAACTATGAGGGGCTACATTTAATTTGCTCACGCTGAAAGGTCGTTTCGACTTATCTAAACATGGCCATGATATGATACAGAAGTTTCATTAATGCTATTATATCTGCTCTATATTATTTACACTGCTTTTAAGTGCTTATTTCATTAAGGGGGTAGACCTGGGGTAGGAGGAGATAACTCTGTTTTTCACTTTTTTAGTACTTACACAAACAAATAGAATCATTACAATAGGTATTATCAAAATTTTAAAAATGTAAAATTTTTTCCACACAGCAAATAAATATTAATTTTGTCATGAAAACAAATACCCAACATCCAGTTATTTAAAATGAGTGCATTTTACTCTACATTTTTGCAAGGCTGTCCAAAGATAATGAAAATATGTAAAGGTCAGATTTCTTCCAAGGGAGGTAATTTATAGCACAGATTCAGCAATTTTATTGATTTTTACCCACTTAAATCTAAATTAAGAAAAAATGGGACGGTAGAATTTTCTAAAATTTTGATATATCTTGCATATACTAGATTTCTTTCTATTCTCAGTTTTTGGTGAAAATTAAACGACAGAATTTTTTACAAGAAGTGTTTAATAGTGATCAAAATAGAGTAAAAATTTCAACCTATGCTATGCAGAACATCCATGTATTTCAGTTCAAACTAGTTAGATTTACTATCATTATTCATGCTTACTTTCACACATGTCTAAGCTACAGAATTTTGCATTTGAAATAATTTTGAATCAAATACAAGTTTAATTAGAGCCAATTTTATACACCACAATCAAGTCCGGAACGGACCAAATAATATGAGGAAACAGGGTATCTTTGATGACCACTAGACATAAAACGGGACGGTAAAAATTGTTGAAAATTGCTGAAAGTCGACATGAACATGTGTAGTTTAAATACTGAAAATTTTAAGAAAATTAAACGAGTGGAAAATTTTAGGCTTCCCCAGGTCTACCCCCTTAAAGAGTCATTAAAAGGGGGTAATGATATGATTACAAAAAAAATATCAGAAAAGTTCGAAATTTCACAATTCCAGAAAGTAAGTCGATGAACCGGAATACAAGATATTGGTATCGAGATTAATTGTTCAGTTGCAACTTACCTTGATAAGAACATTACATATGTGGCGAACCCGTTCCTTTTAACACAGATGACAATGGATGTTCAATTGTTTCTTTTCTGGTCAAAACTGTGTTAGGTACGTCTTTTTCNATATGAATACAAAAAATATCAGAAAAATTCGAAATTTCACAATTCTACAAAGCAAGTCGATGAACCGGAATACAAGATATTGGTATCGAGATTAATTGATCAGTTGCAACTTACCTTGATAAGATCATTACATATGTGGCGAACCCGTTCCTTTTAACACAGATGACAATGGATGCTCAATTGTTAACTATGTTAGGTACTTCTTTTTCATTATATTAGACTATGAAATAGTTCTGTTCCTAGAAAATTTTTCATTTTTTATCATGCTCGTGGATATAAGTAGTAAAACTTTTAAGTTTGCAATCTTGTCATGAACACAACGGTAAGTGGACCGAAAATTCTGTCTGCACCGGCGTTTGTTTCTTTTACTTCGATGGCATATATATACCATTTATTCAAACAGTCGATTTCTTGCAACAAAAATAGCCTTAGTGCGGGTGGGGTTCGAACCCACGCGGACATACATCCACTGGTACTTAAGTCCAACGCCTTAACCACTCGGCCACCACACTGTTAAGAAATGTAACGTTAAATATATTCTTATACCTAGACACCAATGTTGAATTGAATATTTCATCAAACAGAAATTTTTTTTTTTAAATTTAGCAATATTAGTCTATGCGCAAAAGTACATAGATAATTCATTTGATTTGCCAACGTTGAAAGGTCGTTTCGACTTATCCTAACCATGCTCATGATATGATACAAAAGTTTCATTGATAATGCTAATATATCCTGGGTATTATATAGATGCTCTTTATTATGTACAATATATTCTGTTTTTAAGTGCTTATTTTATTAAAGAGTCATTAAAAGAGGGGAAATCAGTAATATGAATACAAAAAATATCAGAAAAGTTCGAAATTTCACAATTCTACAAAGTAAGTCGATGAACCGGAATACAAGATATTGGTATCCAGATTAATTGATCAGTTGCAACCTACCTTGATAAGAACATTACATATGTGGCGAACCCGTTCCTTTTAAAACAGATGACAATGGATGTTCAATTGTTTCTTTTCTGGTCAAAACTGTGTTAGGGTCGTCTTTTGCATTATATTTGAGAGTAAAAAGACAGTTTGGTTCCTAGAAAAAAATTCATTTTAAGCTCACCTGGCTATGCCAGGGTGAGCTTTTGCCACCACTTGGCGTCCGCTGTCCGTCCGTCAGTCGTCCGTTCATTCGTCCGTCCGTCCGTCCGTCCGGCGTTTACTTTTCATTCAAAAATCTTCTCCTCAGAAACCACTTGGCCAATTGGAACCAAACTTGGTCACAATAGTCCTTGAGTGGTCCCCTTTTGAAATTGTATCCGGCAGGTCCGTACCTCATCCAAGATGGCCGCCAGCGGGGAACATAGTTCTAGGATTGGACCCTATGGGAAAAAAATATTCAAAGATCAGAAACTACCAGCTCAATTATGACCAAACTTAGTCACAATGGTCCTTAGATGGTCCCATCCAAAAAGGTATCCGGCAGGGTGGTACCTCATCCTAGATGGCTGCAGTGGGGAACATAGTTTTAAAATTGGACCCTATGGAAAAAGACATCAAAGATCTTTTCCTCAGAAACTACTAGTCCAATTTACACCAAACTTAGCCATAATGGTTCTGAAATGGGTTGACATAGATAACACATTCAAATACATTTAAAGATCCTTTCTGAAACAACTTGTCCAATTAGAAAACAATGTTACATTGATGGTACCTTCCAATAAAGGTATTCGGGAGGACCACACCTCATCCAATATGGCTGCCACAATAAAGATAGTTTATATTGGATGCCATCAAAAGAATTCTGATACTACTAATCCCATTGAAAATAAACTTGATCACAAAAGTCCTCTGGTGGCCTCCTTCAAATTTGCATTTGGCATGTCTTCATCCAATCCTAGGTGTCCTCCAGCAGGGAACAGGGTTTAACATTGGACCTTATTGGAAATTACTTTTGTGTCAGCGATGGTCCAGGTGAGCGATACAGGCTCTTGAGAGCCTCTTGTTAGCTCACCTGACCCAAAGTGTCAGTGTGAGCTATTGCCATCACTTTGCGTCCGTCGTCCGTCCGTTAAACTTTTCACACTTTCATCTTCTCCTCTGAAACTACTGAAGCAAATTCAACCACTTTACAGAAATGATGTATGTAAGGTTCTTCGTTCCGATCCGACAAAAAACATGGCCGCCAGCGCGGAACTTAGGTTTAAAATAGGACACTATGGAAAAAATCACATTTTCATCTTTTCTTCTGAAAATGTTAATGCAAATTCAACCCAATTTTACAGGAATGATGTATGGAAGGTCCTTTTCGAAGATTGCCCATGTTGTTCCGATCCGATGAAAACATGGCAGCAAGCACGGAACATAGTTTAACATTGGACCCTGTGGGAAAATCACATTGCCATCTTCTCCTCTGAAATGACGGAAGCAAATTCGACAAACTTTACAAGAATGATATTTGGAAGGTGCTTTACAAAGATTGCTCATTTCATTTCAATCCCACAAAAAACATGGCTGCCAGCGCGGAACTTCGGTTTAACATAGGATCCTATGGTAAAAATCACATTTTCATGTTCTCAGAAACAACTGATGCAAATTCAACCAAACTTGACAGGAATGATGTACCAAAGGTCCTTTACAAAGATTGCTCATTTCGTTCTAATCCGATAAAATATATGACCCCCAGCGCTGAACTTAGCTTTAACATAGGATCCTATGGGTAAAGTCACATTTTAATCTTCTCCTTTCAAACTACTAAAGCAAATTCAACCAAACTTTACAGGAATAATGCATGGAAGGTCCTTTACGAAGATTGATAAATTGAAAGTCCCGACGTCTCGAAAAACATGCTGGTCTTGCCAACTCCTCTTTTATTAGAAAACTATTACCATTCAGATAGCCTGAAATTTTCGATTAATAATGTCAATACACGGGAATTTTATTTTCACCAGGTGTATTAATGGGACTAGAAATATTTAACACTCTTTAAAAGCAACCTTTTCCCGGTTCACGACGTAAACTTTAGGCGGTTCCGACATTATTTCCCGTTTCCCCGTGCATTTTTTTTTTTCGATGACCCCTTTCCTGCTCACTAACAAAGCCGACCCGCTTTCCGTTTACTTCAAAGCCGACCCCGCATCCAGCTTTAACCGCATCGAGACACACTTATAATTCTCCTGTGTGAATATGGCGAGTTTTGAGAGTAATTTGCTCTTGACAAAAAAGAAAAAGTGTACTTTTCCCGAAAAGTTTTTAAGCTATTTACAGAAGAGATTTCAGTGCAAAAGGTAATTCCCTTCAAGAAAATAATTTTTTCAATTCTTAATAGGCACATATTCTGTTAAAATTTGTACAAAAATCAGAAAGTTCTTATAACTAATTACATTGGGAATAACGCGGGTTCTGGGTCCCGGATTTGCATTTTAAAAAAATTTGGAACCGGTTTCCAACACAAGGGCTCCGGGCTCCAACAATAGGACGCCAGGCTCCAGCACCTAGGGCTCAGGACTCCACTCGCTGGGCTCCGGGCTTCAGATCGGTGGAATTGGAGGAATTTTGTGCTCAAAGACGCGAGTTATGGAACATTTTCAAATTCATTATATTACAAATAAATTAAAAGGACAACAAATATAAAAAAAAGTTCAATAAATTTATCCAAGATCTACTAAGGGACCGACCATTTAACCTGAAGGGGGGCTATGTTTTTTTTCGAAAAAAATATTCTGATCTTGATTTTATGTGAAAAAAAATTTTGCTGCAAAAGTGATGAAAAAAAATATTCTGAACAGGGCTTTCTGCCCCCCAAAAATAATGCTAATTTTCAAAAAAGATATTTTGTTTATACTAGTTAAAAAATAGATAATTTTTTTTCGCGCGAAGCGCGTAAAAATTTTCTGTCCAGAAAAAAAACCATAACCCCCCTTCAAGTTAAATGGTCGGTACCTAATTGACCACTTAAGGCTGTAATATGACCCTTGCCATTGTAAACTTCTAACAAGCGTGACGCTATGCGTGAAATCATAGAATGTCCATTTTCCCTAGAGATTTATTGGCATGAATGTGTTCGAAAATTTATTGCATGTATACTGAAATTACAAAATGTAAAATTCAAAAGAATACGATGTGTAAATGAACTGCCCATATTGCTTGCTCATTTCTGATTCACGTACATATGATCAAGTATGATAAACTTTGTGTTTTTCTATCTATCCAAGAAACCAATTTTTTCCACTCCCGTTTTATTTTGGACTGAAAATCGTGATTATCCACGTTAAAACATGCCCATATTCAGGTATCCAAATGGGTATGTTCATTCCGAATGTGTGACCTTAAAATAGGGGTTATCTGATTTTCCGAAGTTACAAATGAGATATCCAGAGGTCTCGAAAATCATGTGGGTCTCGCCTTTCCCATATATTACGAAATGGGAGTTTTTTCCATCAGGCTTAAAACTTTTGAAGCTTATAGAAGGTCACAACTAGGACTATGGGGGCCCTTTCCCGAAATTCCACATTTTTTCTCAACTTTCCCGTTTCACGAGAGGGGGGATTTAACAAAGACTCTTAAAAACTCTGTTTCCCTATCTAAGATGTTTTCTTCAGTGTTTCCCGCGTCACATCCGTATTTGGGCTAAGCAGTGTTTTCAGTAAAGTCTATTATCGCTTCCAATCATGAACGATCCCCTATAAGTTTCCCCCGCTTCACTCTCAATTAAATGGAAAGGCTTTTTAATTTCACCGNGAAAAGCTGTCACAGAAACACTCGCGCCATCTGTTGTCATAATTCAATCATACGCGTTTTTTCCGCCACGTTTATTTTAAGCACATAAAAATAAAAATTGCATGAAAATACAAAGACAAAAGTTAAATATAAACGAAAGAATGTTGCACAATGAATACTTACTTTGAATACGTCTCTTTCAAATTATAAAACATGAAATTTTTCGAAATTAACACAGAAAATAAATATAATGTCGTGAAAAAAGAATTTAAAACTTAATGAACAAAGCATGGAAATGGGAACATTTAAAGAAAGAACATAAAATATAACAAATTGGGTTTTTAGAAACAATAATATAAAATATAAAAACTGCAGAAGTACGGATGAAATATGAACATTGAAAGAAAGAATATAAAATATGATAAAATGATATTATAGAATCTACAATATAGAATATAGAAAATGCAGAACTATGGATAAAGAAAGTGAAAACAATAAAAAGAGAAGATAAAATTTACAGCATAGAATTTCTCTGGTGGCGGAAATACCCCTCCATAACTGTTAAGAAATGAAACGTTAAATATGTTCTTATACCTAGACACCTATGTTGAATTGAATATTTCACCCAAATGGTAAGGCCAATGATTGAATCAAACAGAAAAAAAAATAAAAGTTTGTTAATATTAGGCTATACGCAAAAGTACATAGGTAATTCATTTAATTTGCTCACGCTGAAAGGTCGTTTCGACTATCCTAATATGATACAAAAGTTTCATTGATGCTATTATATAGATGCTCTTTATTATGTACAGTACTGCTTTTAAAGAGTCATTAAAAGGGGAAAAGATATGATTACAAAAAATATCAGAAAAGTCCGAAATTTCACAATTCTACAAAGTAAGTCGATGAACCGAAATACAATATATTGGTATCGAGATTAATTGATTAGTTGCAACTTACCATGATAAGGACATATTACATATGTGGCGAACCCGTTCCTTAAATTTAAACACAGATGACAATGGATGTTCAAATGTTTCTTTTCTGGTTAACACTGTATAGTAGGTACGTCTTTTGCATTATTTTTGAGACTATAAAATAGTTTTGTTCCTAGAATTTTTTTTATTTTTTATCATGCTCGCGGATATAAGTAGTAAAACTTTCAAGTTTGCAATCTTCTCTTGAACAAAACGGTAAGTGGACCGAAAATTCTTTGTCTGTACCGGCGTTTGTTTCTCGTTTCGACTTATCCTAAACATGTTCATGATATGATACAAAAGTTTGATTAATGCTATTATATAGATGCTCTTTATTATGTACAGTACTGCTTTTATGTGCTTATTTTATTAAAGAGTCATTAAAAGGGGGAAATCAGTAATATGAATACAAAAAATATCAGAAAAACTCGAAATTTCACAATTCTACAAAGTAAGTCGATGAACCGGAATACAAAATATTGGTATCGAGATTAATTGATCGGTTGCATCTTACCTTGATAAGAACATTACATATGTGGCAAACCCGTTCCTTTTAACACAGATGACAATGGATGTTCAATTGTTTCTTTTCTGGTCAAAACTGTGTTAGGTACGTCTTTTTCATTATATTTGAGACTATGAAATAGTTTTGTTCCTAGACAATTTTTCATTTTTTATCATGCTCGCGGATATAAGTAGTAAAACTTTTAAGTTTGAAATCTTGTCATGAACAAAACGGTAAGTGGACCGAAAATTCTTTGTCTGCACCGGCGTTTCTTTTACTTCGATGGCATATATATACCATTTATTCAAACAGTCGATTTCTTGCAACAAAAATAGCCTTAGTGCGGGTGGGGTTCGAACCCACGCGGACATACGTCCATTGGAACTTAAGTCCAACGCCTTAACCACTCGGCCACCACACTGTTAAGA
>MJUU01019717.1:850-12264 GCA_002080025.1 Modiolus philippinarum
CTGACATATAACTGAAAGCTTACATAAAGAGGAATCAAAGAATAAAATCCCATTGAAATTCGATGAAAAATAAAAATTTTAGGTTATCTGTAACTTTACAATTTTGGCCCCTTTCAGCCCCTCATAGCTCCGAAAAAGTAACAGCTACGCCAAATCTGTTGACATATTACTGAAAGCTTACATCAAGAGGAATCCAAAGAAAAAAATCCCATCGAAATCCGATGAAAAATAAAATTTTTTGGTTATCTGTAAATTTACGATTTTGGCCCCCTTCGGCCCCTCATAGCTGGGTAAGGAAACAAGTTACCAAAAATCTAATAGTAGAGCGCTACAATAATTTTTCATTAGGAATCCTTTGGAAAAAATTGCATCAAAATCGGACTAAAAATTAAAAAATGAAATTTTTGAAATTTGCCCCTTTTGGGCCCCATTTATCTCGTGAACGGTACATGCCACGTGAAATCCGTTGGCATACTCCAGATTGGAAATTTTCTAAGGAGTTTACTGAAAGAAACCCCATCAAAATCCGATAAATAATAAAGATTCTACAATCAAATATGTGAAAACAACTAATTTAACCCCTTTTGGCCCCTTATTCTAAAACGGGCGGGGCCAGGAACATAAAATTATAGCCCGGGCTAAAGCATGTGCCAAAAAACATCATACTAAAATTTGAAAATGATCTGTTCACTGGAACCAAAGTTATGCTGTCCACAGACACAAAAATACCCAATTTTACCCCTTTTTGGCCCCTTTTTCTGAAACGGGTGGGGCCATAAACCCGAAATTAAAACCCGGGATAGCCATTATGCCAAGACACCACATACTGAAATTTGAAGATGATCCGTCCACTAGAAACAAAGTTATGCTGGCCACAGACGCCGACGCCGACGACTGCGCCATAACATAATACGACCGCAAAATTTTTGCGGTCGTATAAAAATAATACATCATAGACAAGTCGTGGATAACATTTGACAAAGATTTACAATGAATAGACATAAATTATGATAAATTTTAAGAAAATACACACCTTTGACCAAGTAAGGGTGATTACAACATTTCCTCAATTCCATCATTGTATTAAGGAGATTTGGCACATTAGCTGACGTAGAAGAACCTTTTGACAAAAAAGTAAAATTTCGCTCCAATATAGCACGATAATATTTCTTCTGTATGTTGGTAAGTTCAACTTCAATAATTGTTTCCTCCTTTGCTGCTAAATTTTTCTCCACATCTTCTTTTAATCGTCTCAGCATCATAGGTTTAAGTAAAGCTTTTAATTTGTCCACTTGATCATCAGTTTTTAAATTGCCAAATTCAATTAAGAATGCTTGTGATGAGTTAAACTGTTCTGGTTCTAAAAAGTTTAACAAACTGAACAATTCTTCTACATTATTCTGTAATGGGGTACCAGTCAGTAATACACGATGTTCCTGTAGTAAAGAGAAACATATAGATCAGCCTTAACAGTCAATAATATATGGTGTTCTTGTTGTCAAGAAAAACATACAATGAATACCAGCCTAAATGGTCAATAATACAGTGTTCTGTTAAAGAAAAAACATTTTTTATCAGCTTTAACAGTCAATGCTATACAGTGTTTCTGGAGTTAAGAATAAAGGGCTACGCGGAGCGCAGCATGTCGACCACTGAAATTTGAACAAGTGTAAACTAAAATTAATGTGGACACAGTAATTTGCTGGACACAATAAGGACCTTGTCACATAAATTAACTGGACAAAAACTAGTGAAAATAAATATTAGCTCTTTTAATCCCTTATTACTAGGATATTGTAAGAGCTAAGACATTCTGTTGACTACCATCAAGAGAAATCCAAAGAAAAAACTCAAGTTGAAATCAAATGAAAAATAAAGATTTCACATATTTTGAAGTATTGCAATTTGGCCCCTTTGACCCATTATAGCTTGGAAACCAAAGAGCAATGCAAAATATACTGCCATATCACTGAAAGCTTAAAATGAGAACAATCCAAAGATAAAAATCCCATCAAAAACTTATGAAAAATAAAGACTTCATATAATTCTAATAATTGCAATTTTGACCCCTTTGACTCCTTAAAGCTCAGAAACGGTAAGAGATACATCAAATCTGTTGACATACATTGAGAGGAATCCAAAGAAAAAAACCCATCAAAATCTGATCGAAAATAAAGATTTAACATACTTCTAAAAATTGCAATTTTGGCCTTTTTGATCCCTAACAGCTCGGAAACGGTAAGAGCTACGCCAAATCTGTCGACATACTACTTAAAGCCTACAATGAGAGGAATCTAAAGAAAAAATCCCATTGAAATTGGATGAATAATAAAATTTTTAGGTAATCCGCATGTTTGCAATTTTTGCCCCGTTGGGACCCTCATAGATTGGAAAAGGAACAAGTTATGAAAAATCTAATGGTACAGCGCTTCAGGAATCCACTGCAAAAAACTGCATCAAAATCGGACCAAGAATAAAACTAGAGAATGTGTCTATAAGACACGGATGCCCCGCAATAGGCATTATTAGTAGATAAATGAACTTTAGACAAATTTAACCCAAGTCCCTCATGGAACCTTATAAATAGGGAACTGTGAAGTGCTTATAAAGGGGATTATAATAATGAAACTTTATAAGAATATTATGCATAGTTTGTAAAACAGGATAAATGATAGGTCACATGCAATGTAGGTGATAAGATGAAATGTACAAGGACACCTAATTGTTGGGGTTTAGGGGAATACTCATAAGGGTGAGTGTGAATGTTATGAGGCAATATTATGAAGATATCATGTAAAATTGCTGAGCAATGGACCTAAACACAAAACTGAAATGAAGTCACTCAAGTGTGAAGCTAATTGTTGATGCTTTATGTAGTACTCATTAAGATGAATATCATAATTCTATATCATAAAGATATCAAGTATAGTTAATGAAAAATGGATCTAAAAGCAAAATTTAACCAAAGTCACTCAACCATGTAATGTATGTCATGAACACTTTATTGTTGGTGCTTTGGGTAGTTTTCATAAAGGTGAATATTATGAGGCAATATTATAAAGTTAACTTGTATAGTTGTTGAGAAATGTACCAAAATGCAAAATTTAACCAAAGTCACTCAAGTGTGAAATGTAGGTCATGGACACCTAATTGTTAGTACTTTGAGTAGTACTCACTAAGATGAATGTTAGAATTCAACATCATTATGGTATCATGTATAGTTGATGAGAAATGGACCTAAACGCAAAATTTAACCAAAGTCGCTCAAGTGTGAAATAAAGGTCATGGACACCTAATTGTTAGTGCTTATTGTAGTACTCATTAAGGTGAATGTTATGATACAATATCATAATGGTATCATGTATAGTTGATGAGAAATGGACTTAAACGCAAAATTAAACCAAAGTCGCTCAGTGTGAAATGTAGGCCATGGACACCCAATTATTAGTGTTTTGGGTAGTACTCATTAAGGTGAATGCTATGATGCAATATCATAATGGTATCATGTATAGTTGATGAGAAATGGACCTAAACGCAAAATTTAACCAAAGTCACTCAAGTTTGAAATATAGGTCATGGACACATAATTGTTATTGCTTTGGGTAATACTCATTGAGGTGAATCTTATGATGCAATTTAGTAATGGTATCATGTACAGTTGATTAGAAATGGACTGGCCCCTTTTTTCAGAACGGGCGGGGCCACAATGACCAAAACTAAGTCAAGCCTTCCTTTTGTGCCAAGGAACATTGTGTTAAAATTTCATAAGGATTGGTCAACTGAAACTAAAGTTATTGACCAAAAACAAAAGTGACTACAGACAACGACGACGACAAAGCCGACGACAGCACCATAAAATTTTTGCAGTCGTATAAAAACATGTTTATCTGTTCTGCAGTTTCCTGTCTGGTAATACTGAATTACATTCTGCAGAAAACGAAGTAATGAGTCATCTTGGCTGTCAATACATTAACATAACCACATATCAACATAACTTTTAAGGCCATGTAAAATTAATTATCTGGTTCTCAGATACCGCCTCATGGGCAAAAACCTGGCCGCTGGCCTGTATTTATTGTCCCCAAAAAATAAATACAACGTTAACAAAATCCGCGTTCAAATTTTCCCGCTTTTTCACTTGAATTGATCAAAGAGAGACAACTCAAATTTCATTCGAAGCTCTCTTGATTTTTCGTTTTCTTTGAAGAAATCACTTCTTCCGGTTCATATTCCGAATGGTTTTCTCAACAACGAAACGAAAGTTGAATTCGCTGACACTTTTGACAGGTTTTCGTGCGTTAACCCATCGTTTATTGTGAATTTGGCGGATTTAACAACCGTAAAGGAAATTATGAAAGGGGAGTATGGCGAGTCTGCCTAAAATACCAGAAAATCCTTTAAAGCACGAGAATGTTTTGGAATCCAGGGTCTCTCTAGATCTTGTCCTGAACTCGAAAATAAAGAATCTGTCATTGCAGTCACTGGGAGGGGATGCCACTATCATTTTTCTCATTGAAAGAATTTATTTTTGTGACTTCCTTGATAGATTTGCCTCTATCTAAATGGTCAGTGTATCTGACTGTAACCCTTCCACTTGTACTGCTGTCACCAACTTATGACCAAGTAAATAATACAAATACCTTATTTACCGGATCCCATTGGATCTAATCAAGGTTCATCAATTATTCCCCTGCCTATAAGGGAGTCTAATTCAATTTTCACCAGGAGTTTCTTTAAGGTGACACATCCTGGTGAGGTATATTGGATCTGTCTTTTCTTTACCTGTTTCATGTCTTTGATGATTGCAGTTTGCTTTGACTCCAAGATTCATGATGCATACTCCATTTATGGTATGATCAATATACATTTTTCTTTTCTGTGTGGTACTTATGTGATGCAGGGACTATACATATATATTGTCCTTGTGTAATGTCTTTGCTATTTGTGTTTTTCATCGTCTTTGGAGTATTTTTTTTAACTTATGGTTTTGTTCTCTCTTACTTTGTATACTTTACCATATTTTAATATTTATTCATAAAATCTGAAAAGTTAACGATGGAGTATGGATAAGCATACAAAATAAATACATAAATTAAATACTCTCCCTCCCTCACCATTTTTTTGAAAGTCATTATCTGAGAACCAGATAATTAATTTTACATGGCCTAATTTATACAAAGCTTATGTACATTATTTTGATGTTGTGCAACATCATTTTGATGATTTTATAATAATATTCATGACAGTGCAAGTTCTCAATTACACATTTATAATTTTCCTAGAAATGAACATCTTTCAAAAGGTTTCCAACAGCCAGCATAATGTAATTACATATAATAATTGACAGTAGAGCATGATTTGAATGACTTTCCTCATGAACGCCAATCTGATTTTCTTCGTACAAGAAATATTTAGTAAAGATCTTTTACACTGTGGTGATTAAGATCTGCCAACCACAGCCAAATACAAGTATAGAAGTGTACAAAATGCAAATAAGTTAAGTCATGCAAAAAAGTTTGGAGACCTTGTTCCATATTACATGTATATACTTACACAGTCAACAAATTTCAGTCCTTCCATTAGTTTACAATTCTTGTTCTTTAAGCGATGAGCTTCATCGATAATTAAGCATCTCCAGTCTACAGAACTTAGTAATTCACAATCTGATATAATGATCTCAAACGTAGTGACTAAAACAGTAAATTTATACACATCGGGGATTCTCTGACCTCTGTCATCTTTATAAAACATCTCATATTCTTGCAACATAAATTTACTTGAATTGCTGAAATGGAAAGAGTATCATTTTCTTCTATTTACACTTTGGCAGTCAGAAAAATTGTAATATACATGTAATGAAATACATTCACCAAAATGACAACATTTTTGTCAATATTGACGGCTGTGCTCATTTTCAATCGATTTTTACTATTATGATCCTTGGAAAAGATACGCATAAAGACACATGTAGAGATGAAGATCTCCTAATAGTTCCAATATCATAAGTTTATGCCCATTTGTCCTTGCTATTGTCGGAATAATAAAGAGATTTACAGAAGCTCTCCAAATTTTTACCTTGGTATAGTTTGAGGGTTAGATAAGTAACATATACCATGGATTTTAATTGGTTTTAAATATGGGTTAGAAAACGACATTAACTGATCAGCCACTAAACAGATCTTTCAAAACCACAAATGCCTCAATTACTGTGTGATGGGTGCTGCTTATGCAGGGCAGGGCAAGCTTACCCTTCCGGAGTACCTGATGTCACTCTGTTCTTTTTTTTTAAGAGTTTACTGTAAATGCTTTAGTTTCAAGTGTTGTATTTGTAGTATTTGTATGTTTTGTGGTGTTTCGTGTCTTGGGTCTTCTGTCTTTGGTGTTCTTGCTTTTTCCTTGTCTCTGTAATTTGATTTATATGTATGTAATATTGTACTTTGTTACTTCAGTATTCTACTACCTTTGTTTGGCATATTTGTATACACTTCTCCTATAACCATATGTTTTTAGGATTATCTTTTTACTGGTGGTCTACTTTATTTTCATGCAGTTAGATAATTTGATTTTATCACCAAGGTAAGTTGTTCTACGTTCTCATTTTTCATGCAGTTAGATTTTAACACCATAGTAGGTACAGTTTAAAATGAATTGCAAATGTACTTTGGTTTTATATGCCTGCTTAATCTAGATAACAATACTATCACAATATTCCATTTTTGTATGTAATGAATATTGTATGCAGACAGATTTTTTTAAAACTAGGTTTTAAATACTGTTTAATATTCAAAATGCTGAAGTTTTTTTCTATAAAATGAGTGCTGGAAATAGCATCATATCTGAAACCCAACTTTGGTTTAAAACAAAGTTAAAAAGCAAAACAAAAGATTTGACAATATCTTGGGTTGGGGGCACTTTTTCAGACCCCATTACCCATACATATTTTTGCAACAGTGAATTTGCAAAGCTACCCCCAGAAACCCCACAACCCATAAAAAAATATATAAAGTAACTTCCAACCCCTCCACAAATTTTTTGCTTGAATAGCCGTTGTTTGGCCAGGTTACATAGTTTTCACTCAGGTTAATTTCCGACAGTTGATTACTTCAGGTTACGTAGTTTTCACTCAGGTTAATCTCCTATAGTTGGTTATTTTACTGTTAGACTACAGGGTCTAAAATTAAGATTCACCCAGTAGCCAATGGCAACCTAATTTTAGCCTTGGCTTCTATATTTTAGGAAGTGGTAGAACAGACACAATTTTACCAAACCATGAAAATGCCTTTTTCTCCAAAGCCATGCAAATTGATAGAATTCACAGTATTTTTGTTGTAGGTACATGTATGTTCACCCTTTGATAACAATGTATAAAAGAAAGAGATTTTGAACTCTATACATTAATTTTGCTGGGTTTCAATTTTCAAGAGAATATGGGTCATCATGGGTCAAAATTTCCAAATGAGTTTGATTTCAATGACCTGGGTGGGCGACAAACCAATTAAGGGTTATTTAGAAGTTTTTAACAATATTGTGGCCATCATCCACTCAAAGTGAAGGTTTTACAAGTATGCTTCCCCTCAATTTTTTTTCTTTTGAGAGGGACATATCACATACAAATTTACCTTCCATGGTATATTATACAATTCATTTCTGTCCAGGTTTCAAATTCTCTTTGCCAGTTACCCAACGTTGATAATGGAACAACTACCAGAAATGGTCCCATAATTCCATATTCAGCAATCTCATGTAGGAATGTTATACTTTGAATTGTCTTGCCAAGACCCATCTCATCAGCTAATATACAATTCTGACTGAAATAGAAAATAAAATTATCAGACATGAGTGCAGTCTTTAGACTAGAGAATGTGTCACAGTCTTTACACTAGAGAAATTGTCACAGTCTTTAAACTAGAGAATGTGTCTACATTAAAGACACGGATGCCAACCAATAGGTCATGTATGCCAAATTGTTGGTGAAAAGGGTAGTTCTCCTTTTAAATGAAAGTTTCGGTGAAATATCATGATGTTACAATATTCCAAACTTGAGAAATATATTTAGATGGCCCATCAGTCTCCAGATCTATTCAGTATTGATCAATCTAGTCTTTGATATAAAGGTTGACAAATTTTAACTTTTCGGATATAAATAAGTCATCTTTAAACTGCATATTAAAGGTTTGAGAAACCCGAAAGCAACTACCATTATATAACTTAGAAAACCTGCCAAGAACTGCAACAAAAAAAATCTGCCTTTTGCAAACTTGAACTTTGTCGATCGAAAATCTGCAACAATTTATCTGATGATTGTAAAACCGTAATTTCGACCCTAAATCCATGAAAATTACAGACAATCCGTAATAGTTGGCCTGTATGCAATCTCCATATTTCTTAGTTTATGGGTCATATAAAATCTTGTCTGGGATTGATTTGTGCTCATCAAACATTTTCCTATCTTTTCTGAAACCTTACCTAATGAAACTATTGTTTTCATTTATCACTTTTTCTTTCTATAAAACAATTTAATCAATGGCATATCATTTTTTTTTTCACACAGATTAACAAGTTTCTTTAAAAAAAATGGAAGAATGTGTCCATGGGACACGGATGCCCCCGCCTCCTTGCAATCGAAACCCTTAAATATTAAAGGCATAACTATGTACAATATATATATATCAAAAATTATAAAAAAGGATCTTTCTCCTGTGATAAATAGGCACTGGAACTGGTTTGGTTTTGATATAATGTGTAGTTCCAACAAATAATCTGAGAAACAGTCTTATATGTAATACTTATCTATTTTTAGCAACTGTGACCTTGACCTTGGGGGTATCAACGCTAAAATCTATGGGATTATGTCTAAAGTGATAAGTAAGCAAGTGACCAAGTTTGGTTTTGATCAGATGCAAAATACTCAAGTAATTGTTCGGAAACCAAAACTTTATTGAAATTTAAGTCTATTTTTAGCAACTGTGACCTTGACCTTGGTGCTACCATCCTGGAAATCAATAGGCTTTTGTATTGGGTGATAAGCAAGCATGTTTGGTTTTGATCCGATGTAGTATACTCAAGTTATCATCCGGAAACCAATTTTATTGAAATTTTAGTCCATTTTTAGCTACTGTGACCTTGACCTTGGGGGTACCAACCCGGAAATCGATAGAGTTGCGTCTTGGGTGATAAGCAAGCATGTGACCAAGTTTGGTTTTGATCCGATGTAGTATACTCAAATTATCATCCGGAAACCAAAATTTTATTGAAATTTTAGTCTATTTTTAGCAACTGTGACCTTGACTTTGGGGGTACCGACCTGGAAATCGATAGGGTTCTGTCTTGGATGATAAGTAAGCATGTGACCAAGTTTGGTTTTGATCTGATGCAGGATACTCAAGTTATCATCCGGAAACCAAAAAGATGGACGTACGGATGTATGGATAAGGGTAAACCTTAATGCCCCCGACCGTCTAGCGGCGGGAGCATAAAACTTAATGATTTGTTATTTCTTGTATGTAAGTTGTGTCACTTGCTGTAAGCAGGGCAGACCTTAAGGAATACTACCTATCATTGTTGTAGAGTGATTGATGTCTGTCGGTTTGTTAATCCACCTCAAAACTGCAATTCAGACTCCAACTAAATTATCAGGATGTCTTGTTCTAATGCCCTTGTTGTGTGCCTCATACTTTTTTTCACTGATCTTAGAAGTTCATCAGACCAAAAAAGATTATTAATACTTTTTATTCCTAAGCCCAATTTTTCTGTCCATATCAATGTGTTGTGAATGAGCATACAGTCATATTATGCAAACTTACTGTTTGTACCAATTAAAAGTCAACCAGTTGACACCTTCTAATTGATATTCTCTCAGACTATTGCCACCTTTGTATACTTTTGATTCAGGTATTTTTGTCCAGTCATCTCTGTTGGGCCGGGATACAACCTGCAAATATGAGCAAAATCATTTATGTATTTACTATGCATTAGGCACAGAGAATATGATGTTTTCTATTAACAATTTGCATTTTTTCCATTCCACAAACATAAAAAAACAAAATTTATTTTCAACATAAATACAGATCTGGACCTTTTGTTTGAGTGAATTCATTTGTAAATGTAGGTGTTAAGTAATTGCAGCTTAATTAGCATTATTTTAAGAAGCATTAATAGTTAGCCAAGACTTAGACAAGCTTACAAAAATGAAAATAAACAGCTGCGCCAAGTTGCATGATAAGCCCGTCGTCACCCCTTCAAAACTTTAAGTGATTTAAGTAAGGGGTTCTCAATTTAGAATCTCCTAGAACTGCCTAATTGAGCTTGATATCTCTTTAACAAATCAATCTGCAAAGTTTGAAGTGAGCTGATCAAAGTACTTGTACATAAGAGTGTGACATGTAAAAAAATGCCTTAAATTTGACAAATAAAGTCCTATAACTCTTTCAAGAAAAATAAAAATTTTGCAAAAAAGTACACAGATTGTGAGGCCATCATAACTAATACCTCTACAAAGTTTGAAGTGAATTGGCCAAATGGTTGTCAAGTTAGAGAGCGACATGTAAAAAATTGCCTTAAAATTGACGAAGCAAGTCCCATAACTCTTGCAAAAAAAATCCAAATTTCACGAAAAAGTATACAGATCGTGAGGCTATCATATCCAATACCTCTATAAAGTTTGAAGTGAACTAGCAAAAGGGTTGTTGAGTTAGAGCATGACATGTAAAAAAAATTGCCTTTAAATTACAAATAAAGACCCATAACTCTTGCAAGAAAAATCGAAATTTCACGAAAAAGTATACATATTGTGTTTTGATTTTTAAATGTTTAAATGGTGATGCACCTTCTTATTTAATCGACAAGATTAGGTACATCTCTCAGAGTAATCCATATCAATTAAGAAATGTTATTAATGGTGATTTATGTGTACCAAAAACTAAAACAGAACTTTTTAAAAAATCATTTAGTTTTTCTGGACCTTCTACATGGAACACTCTACCAGGCTCAGTGCGAAATTCTAAGAATATTGTGGTTTTTAAAAATAAGCTAAAATGCTACTTGCTCNCCCATAACTCTTGCAAGAAAAATCGAAATTTCACGAAAAAGTATACATATTGTGAGGCCATCATATCCAATACCCCTACAAAGTTTGAAGTGAATTGGCAAAAGGGTTGTTGAGTTAGAGCGTGACATGTAAATTATTGCCTTAAAATTGACGAATAAAGTCCCATAACTCTTGTAAGAAAAATCAAAATTTCATGAAAAAGTACACAGATTGTGAGGCCATTATATCAATTACCTCTACAAAGTTTGAAGTGAATTGGCCAAAGGATTGTCAAGTTAGAACGTGACATAAAAAATTGCCTTGAAATTGACGAATAAAGTCCCATAACTCTTGCAAGAAAAATCGAAATTTCACGAAAAAGTATACA
>MJUU01019717.1:36646-50680 GCA_002080025.1 Modiolus philippinarum
TCTTCATGAAATTACAATTATCATACAATAAACCAATTACTGTTGTACAAAAAAGAAATAATTGCCTTTGAAAATTTCAAAAATTGATGCTCACAGGACCCAACCCCCCTAGTAGAAATAGTTGGCATGTATGCCCCTTTTACTGGGAATAAAGAATTTGTTTGTTTGTATGTTTATAATATGAACCTGAGAAATGCATATTGACCAACATCACCTGATGTTCATGTCTTAACCCAAGACAAAGGCTAAAATTTAATACCCTACTTTTTTAAAGCTTTATGAATAATTTACTTGCAAGATCAATTAGTTCATATCAACTCAAATGACACACAACAAACATGCAGCATGCACCTACCACAGGAACATATTGTACCGGCTTTACTACAGCATCTCCAACCAAAGTTGCAGCCTCAGTTTCAATGTCAACAGTATCTTCCTCTGACAGATTTAAGTCCACTTCATCATGGTACTTCTTCCTCTTCGTATTTCTGGCAGATCGTCTTTTCTATTAAACAAGAATCAATGATCACAAAATTTCAGAACAATATATTGAAACATAAGAGATGTTTAAATTATCAATATATAGATAACAGGTAGTTGTTAATGTATTTTTTACTGCCAGGCATGTATTCTCATAACCTTAAAGAATCTCTGGTGTTCAAATTCTTATTATAAGTTCTGAAAAAAGTGACTTATATAGCTCTTCTTTGGATTGACAATCAGGGATAATTTCATTCCTAGATCATATTTAGCTTGGCTCTCATATCATACAAAATCATAAAAACAACTCTGAAAGTACTATTGTTCATTGGGTTCCAATTTTGTGGATTTTGTGGTGGACTTGAACCACGAAATTTGATACACAATGAAATACATATCTCCCCACTGATTCAAGCTGTAGAAAGTCTCAAACCACGAAATCAAGAACCCATGAACCAAAGACTTGTCAGCAGTCCATGAAAATTGACACCCATGAATAAAAAAACTTTCACAGTATGTCAAGCCCTGTCAATTTTGTTTTTTTGTTTTTTGTTTTTGTTTTTTTTTTAACAGTTAAACAGCTAATTCTGTATGGTAAAACTTCAGAATTTTTAACAATTCAGATTCATGTTTTTGGAATGGATTGGAATGAAATAATAAATTTTGTAAAGAACCTATTTCTTCATTCTGACTGGATTCAGTCCTGTCAGTAGTTAAAAAGAAGTTCATAAATCATAATGTGAAAAACAGAGACCATCAAATCACTTGAAGTAGGACCAATGAAAAGAAATTTACCTAATTCTATGAATTGATGTGTGTAGATGAGGAAAACAAGAGATACCTTATTTCATCTCTAAACAATCACTTTGATAAGTTTATTTAGAACTACCTGTATTCCACTATTTCATCTCTAGACAATCACTTTGATAAGTTTATAAAGAACTACCTGTATTCCATCTTCATCATTTTCAGGTGATGGTGGAGGAGTTATTTTGATTTCTACATCTGAACCATCTGAAGATCCATGTCGTTTTCTTTTTTTGCTTTTAAGGAATGTTGCTGGTGGCCTAAAATAATAATAGAATGCTTGCAATATACTAGGCATCAAGGTAAGTTTGCATAATTTTTACAGAGAACCTCATCAGGGTTTTAGCTAGGATTTTGAGACCATTAGTCACTTTTGCATATCAAATTTCGCAGGCCTATGTGTACTATGCAGATAATAATCAATATGAAGATAATAATTTGATTATTAATATTTTCTTAATTTGCTTGCATTTGATTCTGCAAATTATAGTAACAAATTGATGTTCTTTTTACATGTTTTATGTGTTCATTAATACCACCCAGAATTGTTTACTATGCTTCCATCACAAGTATTTAGAGAGTAACATCTTGAAATGCAGTTTAAGGTTTTGATGTTAGGGCTGTTCCAGAAAAATTGACATGGGGGGTTTGAAGGCACTTTTTATTGACCCCCACCACCCATAGAATTCTTCCCCATATGTGCAATACAAAAGGATGAAGAAAACACAACCACCCATAGCAATTTATATGAAGTGCCTTCAAAGGGTCCCAGACCAACTTTTCTGGAACAGCCCTTATTTATTCTAAGCTGAATAATGCATTCAAACTTGTAACTTAATTCAAACCTCTATATATTTGTGATAAAAAATAAATTTAATTTTCAAAATACCAATCAAACATTGTTTTTAAACACCTTTAAGATTAAATAGTGGTGCAATATAAATTTTGTGTGATCTTGTTTGAAGCAAATTTCAGTACAGTAAAATTCTACAAAATAACTGCATGGAGATTCAAAGACAATTTTTAAGGGAAATAACCCCCTATCAAAACATGTGGTCTTAAAAAAAATTCACTGTTTTCAAAGGGAAAGTATGACCTGTTAATTATGAAAATTTTGCTGAAAGAATACTTTTAATGTTCAATACAATAATAATTTTAACAAGTGATGGTTAATTGCCATACAGGTAAGCAGGTTGTCTCTGATTGACTGGTAATTAGCGATAACAAGCCAGGGAACACAGGTAAACAAATCACTGATGGCGTTTGTTTACAACTGAACTTATCCTTTAATTGACATTACAGGTGTAATTAAAGTGTCAGTTTGGACAATTAGATTACAGTAACAAAGATTTTGAGCATAATATTTTCATATTTGTAGATTTTCAAAATTTCAAGTGATGAATTGCAGTCTGAAAAAAATTCGCCACTTCTAAACAACGTTCGTCAATGGCAAAAGTGACAAGCGCTAGCTAAATCACTGACCTCATTTCAATAATAGAACACGTGTGAACATTCAGCAACATCACTCAGGTTCATTTGTTGACAAAGTAACCACACTCAAACACATGATTCTAAAGCAACCAGTCTCTGGTCTTATTTTAGATGCCTACCTTTTTAGAAGCAGCAAACACATTTTTAAGACTTAAGGACAGATAGGACCAAATCAACATTCTGCAGTAAAACACTCTGAACCTACCATCATTTGATTTATTACGATAGTCGTACTTTGCCTGTATATAATTATGGAAATCATTATATCAAATTTTATGCTCTACATGGGCATTATAATTGGCTTAATAAAATATTCTATTCTATTCTATTCATTCCCATCTACATTGCACCATAAATTTTTAGCTCCCTGACCTCACTTTACTCCAAAATACCCATCTTTAGTGATCTGTTTTATTGTTCAAATCTTGAAATCACACGGAAAATCATGTGTCACAAAAAACACAAAATTTTCAATATAATTCTTTTGAATAAAAACTCCTGTATCTAATATATTATTTGTTCTTATCAAATTTACTTACTTTTTCTTTTTCTTGACAGATTTTGGTCTTTCAACTTTGGGTTTCTTTTCAACAGTCTCGCCATCTTCCTCTTCACCTGCTTTCTTTTCCTTGGGCGTCTTTGGCACTCGTTTCTTTGTTCTTTTCTTTGTTGATTTTTTCTTTCCATCTTCTTCACTGCCTGGAACCTCGGCATCACCAACTGTAGAGGGTATCGGAGGGGGAGTTACTACTTTTGGTATCTGCATATTACCTGCTGCTTGTGCTTTTGCCACAGCCTCAGCTACAATCTGATTGGCCTTTTCCTGGGCTTTTACTTTTTGAACTGCCTTATCTTCACCATCACTTTCTATTTTGGGAAGGAGAGTAGTTTGTTCATTCTTTTGTTGTGGCAGTTGTATCTGTACTACAGACATAGGAACATTAGCATTATTAATTGCCATAGATGTCTGTGGCAGCTGGTTTGACATTGGCTGTGGCTGGCCTTGGTTAACCAAATGAATCTGCTGTCCTGGCTGGTTTTGTTGCTGCTGTTTAAAATCAATAATTTAACTATGTATCAATGTGTTATCATAATTATGTATATATATTTATACTCCACAAAGAAAATTCTAACCACAAAAAACATAGCAAGCAGCCACAGCCTGCTAAGCTCACCTCTTTGCACAGCATTGTCACATGTTGCACATGTCAGTAACCAGGCATGGACTATAATCATTTGCTTAAACAGATTCAGTCATGTGTAAAATGTAGGTCAGAGACAGCATCTGAAGCATGCACTGTTGTTGTCATCCCAAAACGCATCATACATACCAGTATGGTTGATGTGGGCCCTGTCAGTAAGCGGGAATGGACTTTTAACCGTTCTACCTAACCAAGTCGCTCATGTGTAAAATGTAGGTCAGAGACAGCATCTGAAGCATGCATTGTTGTCGTCATCCCACAATGCATCAAACATACCAGTATAGTTGATGTGGGCCATGTCAGTAAGCAGAAATGGACTTTAACCATTCTACCTAACCAAGTCGCTCATGCGTAAAATGTAGGTGAGAGACAGCATCCGAAGCATGCATTCCAGTCAACTTCCCAAAATGCATCAGGCATACCAATATGGCTGATGTGGGGCATGTCAGTAAGCAGAAATGGACCTTAACCATTCTTCCTAACGGGACTTGGAAGTGGACGCAGACGCCGACGCTAGGGGTATCACATAAGCTCCCTCACTTCGTGAGATGAGCTAAAAATAAATTTTTCAACCATTCTTTTGCTGTCATGAAACAAGATGTTTTCTGTGAATTTACCAGACTTCAATATATACTGCACTACAAAGCTAACCAATTTTGAATGCTGTGAACAAATCAACTTTTTTCATAATGACAATATACAAGCATCCCCTTTTTGATCTCTTCACATTTTCATTCAAAATTAAACTGATACACTTAGGTCGTACATGTATCTGTCTTTCAGTTTTTACGTTAACTTACAGGGCTCTACATTGAGGCTTGTACAACTTGTCCCTACCAGTCCAAATTGGAATCAGACAAGTAGAATTTAGAACTACTTGCCCGAAAAACAAGTGAAAAATTCTAACAAAATAAAATTATACACTGTATGGACAAGTAACATTTCATTTGGGACAAGTAAATCCAAAGTTTAATTGTCAGATGGCCAAATCTAAATAAAAATTAATGTAGAGATGTCCATTGCATTGTATGCGTGTCACTGTAATATTTCCTGTATTTAGTCATACTGCCCAACAGGAGGTGTTATCTGACCAGCAAAATGGCATATTTGATAACACAGGAGTAAAAATCCTGCAATTTCAACATTTCTTTGTGCAATTTTTAAACAAATAATGCAAGCGGTAGGAATAAACACATCTGAATAGTTTTCCTACCAACAAAATGGAAGACAACAGCAAAAACGATCAATTTGAAATATGGGAAAAAATGCTAGGGTTGGAAGGAAAAATTAGGGTTGGTCAGAAAATGCATAAAGAATTGTTGAAATCACAGGATTCCTGACTCCTGTGGTCAAATCTGACATTTTTCCTGGTCAGATTTCACTTCCTGTTTAAGCAATATTACTTGAATTTATCTTTTATCCATCATTTCCATCTATTTTTCATTTAAATAAACCAGAGGCTCCCAGGAGCCTGTATCGCTCACTTGGCTTTCAGTTGCCTGAATCAAGGAAACATTGTAAGTTACACAGTTGATCTTCAGTTTCTCAAACTTTTGTAGCTTGAACACCTCCAATATCTTGAACTGTTGATAAAGTCTGATCATGTTTTACTATATTTCTTTGTTGGGCTTTTTTTGACAAAAAACGTTCTTGCTAAGGACCACTTTCGACACAGTTTTGAGGTCAAGACGTCATTTTGTAAATGGCAGTCAACAAACAATTTTCAACATCGATTTGAAGTCACAACATCAATATCTATCTGGAAATCAAATTTCTTTGAAATCAGACGATGTTGAATTTTCCCGACTTTTTTGGCGGCCATTTTAAAAATGGCAGTCAACGAACAATTTTAACATTACTTTTGAAGCTGCAACATCAAGGCCTATTTGGAAACCAAATGTCATTGAAATCGGACAATGTTGAATTTTCCCACCTTTTTTGGCGGCCATTTTGAAAATGGCTTTCAACGAGCAATTTTTAACACCAGTTTTATAAAGTTGCGACATCAAGACCTATTTTGAAACCAAATGTCATTAAAATCAGACAATGTTGAATTTTCCCGCCTTTTTTGGCGGCCATTTTGAAAATGGCGGTGAAGGAACAATTTTCAACATCAGTTTTGAAGTTGCGACATCAACACCTATTTGGAAACCAAATGTCATTGAAATCAGACAATGTTGAAATTTCCCGTCTTTTTTGGCAGCCATTTTGAAAATGGCAGTCGATGAACAATTTTCAACACCGGTTTTGAAGTCGCCACAGCATGGCAAACATTTCATCAGTTTACACTTAATCTTAATCTTCTAAAGTTTTAGAAAATACAAAAATTTTTTAAATTCGGTGAAAAAAGGGCAATAACTCCTACAAGGGTTTATGGATTTTCTTCAAAATTTCAGGGTGGGTAGATCTTGATATGCTGAACATTTCTGCATTACACACTTGACCTCTATCTGTTACTCTTTTTGAAATAAAAAATAAAACATGCACAACTTTTGAAAATTTTGTGGAAAAAGGGCTATATCTCCGAGATGGGTTTTCAGATTTTCTTCAAAATTGCACAGTGGGTAGATCTAATCATGCTGATCATTTTTACCTCCTGTCAGATTTTTGATATCTGTAACAGTTTCCGAGTTATTGGCCAAAAACTGTGATTTACCCCCATGTTCTATTTTTAGCAATGGCGGCCATGTTGTTTGACCTACTGCCTAATCGAACACAATTTAGAGAAGCCATACTCTGGTGATGATTCAGGCCAAGTTTGGTTACATTTGGCCCAGTGGTTTCAGAGGAGAAGATTTTTGAAATTGTTGACAGANNAAACATAGAAAGCAGCCACAGCCTGCTAAGCTCACCTCTTTGCACAGCATTGTCACATGTTGCACATGTCAGTAACCAGGAATGGACTATAATCATTCGCTTAAACAGATTCAGTCATGTGTAAAATGTAGGTCAGAGACAGCATCTGAAGCATGCACTGTTGTTGTCATCGCAAAACGCATCATACATACCAATATGGTTGATGTGGGCCATGTCAGTAAGCGGGAATGGACTTTTAACCATTCTACCTAACCAAGTCGCTCATGTGTAAAATGTAGGTCAGAGACAGCATCTGAAGCATGCATTGTTGTCGTCATCTCAAAATGCATCAAACATGGCCAGTATAGTTGATGTGGGCCATGTCAGTAAGCAGAAATGGACTTTAACCATTCTACCTAACCAAGTCACTCATGCGTAAAATGTAGGTCAGAGACAGCATCCGAAGCATGCATTCAAGTCGTCTTCCCAAAATGCATCAGGCATACCAATATGGCTGATGTGGGGCATGTCAGTAAGCAGTAATGGACCTTAACTATTCTTCCTAACAGGACTTGGACGTGGACGCAGACGCCGACGCTAGGGGTATCACATAAGCCCCCTCACTTCGTGAGATGAGCTAAAAATAAACTAAAATTTTTCAACCATTCTTTTGCTGTCATGAAACAAGATGTTTTCTGTGAATTCACCAAACTTCAATATATACTGCACTACAAAGCTAACCAATTTTGAATGCTGTGAACAAAATCAACTTTTTTCATAATGACAATATACAAGCATCCCCTTTTTGATCTCTTCACATTTTCATTCAAAATTAAACTGATACACTTAAGGTTGTACATGTATCTGTCTTTCAGTTTTTATGTTAACTTACAGGGCTCTACATTGAGGCTTGTACAACTTGTCCCTACCAGTCCAAATTGGAATCGGACAAGTAGAATTTAGACTTACTTGCCGGAAAAACAAGTGAAAAGTTCTAACAAAATAAAATCATACACTGTATGGACAAGTAACAATTCATTTGGGACAAGTAAATCCAAAGTTTAATTGTCAGATGGCCAAATCTAAATAAAAATTAATGTAGAGGTATTATGCCCATTGCATTGTATGCGTGTCACTGTAATATTTCCTGTATTTGGTCATACTGCCCAACAGGAGGTGTTATCTGACCAGCAAAATGGCATATTTGATAACACAGGAGTAAAAATCCTGCAATTTTAACATTTCTTTGTGCATTTTTTAAACAAATAATGCAAGTGGTAGGAATAAACACATCTGAATAGTTTTCCTACCAACAAAATTAAAGACAACAGCAAAAACGATCAATTTGAAATATGGGAAAAAATGCTAGGGATGGAAGGAAAAATTAGGGTTGGTCAGAAAATGTATAAAGAATTGTTGAAATCACAGGATTCCTGACTCCTGTGGTCAAATCTGACATTTTTCCTGGTCAGATTACACTTCCTGTTTATGCAGTATTACTTGAATTTATCTTTTATCCATCATTTCCATCTATTTTTCATTTAAATAAACCAGAGGCTCCCAGGAGCCTGTATCGCTCACCTGGCTTTCAGTTGCCTTAATCAAGGAAACATTGTAAGTTATACACTTGATCTTCAGTTTCTCAAACTTTTGTAGCTTGAACACCTCCAATATCTTGAACTGTTGATAAAGTATGATCATGTTTTACTATATTTCTTTGTTGGGCTTTTTTTGACAAAAAACGTTCTTGCTAAGGACCACTTTCGACACCAGTTTTGAGGTCGAGACGTCATTTTGTAAATGGCAGTCAACAAACAATTTTCAACATCGGTTTGAAGTCTCAACATCAATATCTGGAAATCAAATTTCATTGAAATCAGACAATGTTGAATTTTCCCGCCTTTTTTGGCAGCCATTTTAAAAATGGCGGTCAACAAACAATTTTTAACATTAGTTTTGAAGCTGCAACATCAAGGCCTATTTGGAAACCAAATGTCATTGAAATCGGACAATGTTGAATTTTCCCGCCTTTTTTGGCGGCCATTTTGAAAATGGCGGTCAACGAACAATTTCAACACTAGTTTTGAAGTCGCAACATCAATATCTATTTGGAAACCAAATTTCATTGAAATCGGACAATATTGAATTTTCCGGCCTTTTTTGGTGGCCATTTTGAAAATTGCAGTCAATGAACAATTTTCAACACCGGTTTTGAAGTCGCCACAGCATGGCAAACATTTCATCAGTTTACACTTAATCTTAATCTTCTATAGTTTTAGAAATAAAAGATGGAAAATACAAAAATTTTTAAAATTCGGTGAAAAAAGGGCAAGAACTCCTACAAGGGTTTATGGATTTTCTTCAAAATTTCAGGGTGGGTAGATCTTGATATGCTGAACATTTCTGCATTACACATTTGACCTCTGTCTGTTACTCTTTTTGAAATAAAAAATAAAACATGTACAACTTTTGAAAATTTTGTGGAAAAAGGGCTATAACTCCAAGATGGGTTTTCAGATTTTCTTCAAAATTGCACAGTGGGTAGATCTCATCATGCTGATAATTTTTACCTCATGTCAGTTTTTTGATATCTGTAACGGTTTCCGAGTTATTGGCCAAAAACTGTGATTTACCCCTATGTTCTTTTTTAGCAATGGCGGCCATGTTGTTTGACCTACTGCCTAATCGAACACAACTTTGAGAAGCCATACTCTGGTGATGATTCAGGCCAGGTTTGGTTACATTTTGCCCAGTGGTTTCAGAGGAGAAGATTTTTGAAATTGTTGACAGATGGACAGACGCATAGTGATGGCAAAAGCTCACATGGCCTTTTAGGCCAGGTGAGCTAAAAAATACCAAAGTACCCATATTAAATTTAGTTTCTGCATATTGCAATTTTTGACAACTTATCTCTCTTCAGTGTAGATCAAATCCAAATATTTGAAAGACCATAAACCTTAAGTCTGTAAAATCTGATAAAGAACAAATGACCAAATGATACACAATTTTCCTAAGATTATTTTGTATTACTTTCTTTAGCTGTAGTGGGATAAATTCACTTACTTGAATCAATAAAACCTTCTGTTGCTGAGGCTGTTGTCCAAACTGCTGTCCTTGAGGCTGAGACACTGTCTGGAAGAATCTCTGAGGATGACCAGGCATTGAATTTGACAGAAGCAATATTCTCTGTCCTTGTGCAGACTGGCCTTGTTGATTGGGTTGTTGATTTGGGAAGGGTTGAGGAATTTGAACTATTTGTTGTCTTGGTTGCATTGTTTGTTGTTGAACTTGAATAATTGCAGGTCTCTGGGGAGCTTGCTGTATTTGCTGAGGATTTAACTGATATGGTGGAAATTGCTGAGTTTGTTGTTTTTGTCTCTGACTGTTTAATTCCTGTTGTGCACGCAAAGTTCGAACACGTTCCTGTAAATCTAACATCTGCTGTTGAGTTTGTTGTGTCTGTGGTTGATTATGCAGTAGCTGTATCTGTTGTTGCAGTTGAAGTATTTCCACATTGACATTCTTTCCTTGACCAACACTAGGACTAATTTGTCCAATACTGTTTATATTGGTTTGGCCAACACTCACAGAAATCACTTGATTTGGCACTATATTGCTCTGATTACTATTTACAGGTAAATTATTACTGTTGTTTGGTGTTCCAAATGAATTTACAGGAATTTGAGACTGACTTGAAGGAACACTTGCATCACTTCTATTTACTTGGTGATATGGACTGGAAGCTGGAGTTACATTACTTCTGGAAACCAATGTTGGCGAGACAAGCTGATTACTTCCCTGAGAATTAGGCGATGTGTGAGCATTTTGATCAGGGGTGCGAGCTGGAGATGGTGTAGGTCTAGGAGAAGCTGTTGGTGTAGTGGTCCTCTGAGGGGTACCAGCTGTATATCCTGGTCTGAACTGTACATTCTGGTTGGGACTAGTATTTTGGAATGGAACATTTGAGGATTTTTCATTTACATTTTGAGACATTGGCAGCCCACTTCCCATCGAGTTCTGATTTGGTACCTGCTGCTGAAACGGAAATGGTTGAAAAGAACTACTTGGGATATTTACACCAGTAGGATTCACTTGTCCTACATTTTGAATATTTGGTACACTAAAATTATTCTGGAAAGTTTGTTGCTGCTGACTAGCATTAAAATTTTGTATATTCACAGTATTCATATTTTGTTGTGGTTGAAATGGTCCATTACGATTTATAACCAATTGTTGCTGAGGTTGATTTTGACCTATATTACTCACATTGCTGCCCAAATTATTGCTTGGACTAGACATTGTTGGCACATTTGGTCTCATGTTACTTGGTGGGGACTTCATACCTTGCATAAAAGCATTTGCATTTTGTGTTGAGGTCATATTGTCTTGGAAAGGAATCTGTGGGACATTGTTGTCTTTAGGTAAGGCATAGTCATGATGTGTGAGGTAGGATGTCTGTAAACCATTACCAGGTATCTGTTGTTGGGGCATATTTTGTATATGGGTCGGTTGATTTGACATTTGCTGTGGTACAAATGTCTGACCAGGTCCATTCTGATTTGGATTCCACATTCTTGGCATGTTTTGTTGCATTCCAACATGTTGTTGATGTGGATTTGGCAAACGTGGACCTTGAGAACTTGGCATTCCTCCATAATTTGGAAATCCTGGTGACTGTTGCATGTTACCACCAACAACTTGCATCTGTGTCTGCTGTGGGGGTCTTGGTTGAGAGTTTTGTAGGACCATTATGTGAGCTGCAGTTCCAGTTTGCTGTTGTTGCACTGCTCCGCCAAAATGATGCAATTTAGTTGTGTTAAACTGATTGTGATTGAAATTGTTTGTCATAAACTGGTTTGGTTGTGGTAAATTAGGAGGTTGCATGGGAACATTGCCAAACTGATTGAGTGTCATTCCACCCATCTGCTGATTGAACATCTGTGGCTGAGAATTCATTATCTGATTCATCTGCATGTTGTTGTTCTGGCCAATCATTCCATTAGAATCCATCAATGGTGCAGAACCAGTCATGCCATTATCTGATGCCAAATCATCGAGAAAACCTGTGTCAGTGTCAAATAAGCTTAGCATTGCATTATCTGCCATGACTAATACCCACTTTTTGAGCAGCCAATGAGGCTACTTCAGCTAATTTACAAGCTGAGTTGAAGAACTACAGTTTATCCATACTTCAAGAATGTCATTTGAATGGTGCAGCTGATATCCCAACAGCACCTGAAAAATAAAAATGTCAACTTATTCAAACAAAGTGTTGACATATTACTCATACAGATATCCAATAACACAATAAATTTAAAAACTAAAAAGGCAATCCTAAGAATTAATTATTGGTTAAAAGAATAATCTCACCCAAACTTAAACATCTGTGAAAATAACAAATCATGTCAGTTAAAGAGAATAGCAGAAGACACAGTTGGACAAGCACACCATTCCCATGATTCCTACATGATCGATGCTTTCATGTATTAAGTACCAGTCTGTCTAAGAAACAGGCAAAACTAGAGCTGTCGCCGAACGGCAGCCAGGTATACCCCCACTAATTGAACCCTGAATCAATATGGCAAGTGTAAATTTAAGTGTGTGTGGACCCAATACAGTTGTGGACACAGTACAAATGTGGACACAATACAAGTATGGACAAAATGATATACCTCCCCCTTTTTTCTGAAAATATTAAAGACTAATTATCTCCCCTTCAAAATTTCGAACAGCACCCATATTACTTCATGCACATCTTCAGCTTGTGTACTAAAACTGCAACAGTTCATCATGTCAGTAAGATTGTCAGTATTTTTTGTAATTTGTCAGTACAATGGCATTGAGCGCCGCAAAGTGACGCGAACCTGCTAGGGGGGTTTTGGGGCATGCCCCCCCCCAAGGAAATTTTGAAATATTTGATGCCATTTCATGCCATCTGATAGCTTTTGCAGACAGATTTAGAGATATATGATTTTTGAAATATACCCATTTTTTTACTGTTATTTTTTCCTATTTGTATAAATATTTGATAAGCAAGGGAAAAAATTTACCATCAGCTGCAATTTTAGAACCAGGCAGGAATCATCATTATAGTAAATACTTTATTCATTGTAACTGACAATGGCAATGGACTAGTTNGATCATAAATAGGTATCAGCTGACATTCAAATGCTTCGGCCCTGGTCACTCACTCTCTGAGTTCTACAATAAGACGGCGGAATTCAATGTCTCAGTCTGTAATCGACTGCAAATGTCGTCAGCAGTCATCTTGCCAACGTTGGCACAAGTAAAATCCAGCTGACTGATTAAAGAATGGCAATACATCCGCGCATGAATATTTAAGATCTGTAAGTTTTGTTTGGCGGTTGGTTTAGCTGATCCATCTCGAGTACCTTTAGTTTTTGACATTTTTGTAATTATAACCTGGTTACTACCACCTCATGACGCTCAGCCATGTCACTTTGATCATGATCTTTGATGACGTTTGTTAGAGTAATACAATTTCATAAAAGCGCCTTGTTGATTCGGATCGGTTATTCATTTTGTAGATCGAATTTTAGTAAACGAATTTTTTAAACTGATATTTAATTTTGACCGTAATTTTTCTGATTATCACCGTAAAACGTATTTTTGTCACTAATATCGTACAAAATACGGCGAAAACGTAAAAGTAAACAGGTCTGAGCTTAGGAGAACATCCACTGACAAGGATCACTCCTCCCCTTTTACACAACAAATTATCTCCCCTTTAAAATTTCAGACAGCAACCATATTATTTCATGCACATCTTCAGGTGGTGTGATACATCAAAATCCAAGCAGCCGCTAAAGAAAACATGCACTGACAAGGTTCCTCCACCCCCTTTTTCCAGAAAATATTCAAAGACAAATTATCTCCCCTTCAAAAATTTGGGCACCAACTATATAACTTCCTGCACATTTTCAGATGGTGAACTACAACTGTGTAATATTTCATCAAAATTCAAGCAGCCGTTTAGGAGAACATGCGCTGACAAGGTACTGTACTACAGTACAGAAAGAGACATACCATAACAAATCACTTGGGGAGACATAAATTTTAATCCTTTAGACATAAAATCACAGACATACATTGTACTATCACTGCGATAGACATGGATAGACCTAAAAAAAAATAACAGAGTGGTGGGGATTAAATTTTATCACCTATTTTACCTGTAATTCCTTTGAAGTGTACCTGCTTAATTAGATTTTTACTTGTAAAGACAAAACATAGGTTT
>MJUU01019718.1:20870-32903 GCA_002080025.1 Modiolus philippinarum
CATCATTTGCAGTGATTCCTTCTTTTGTAGTAATTCATTTTTCACGTTGTGTTGAAACAGAGATGAAATCTGTTACTATACTGCGCCAAGACGTTGTCATCACGTTGACGAAGGCAAGACGTTGTCATCCGTCATATCGACATATCGTTGTCAGGTATAAGAAAACACTCCATGCTAGATCACGAAAGTCAAATGTAAAAACGTCACGGTTGAAAACTCGTGAGGGTCCTGATAAAACTATATTATTTCATAGTAGATTTAGTTCTAACCTTTAAAAAATTAAAAGTGGCTAAAAGCATTTCGGCTTCACATGATCCAGTGCTTTGATCCAACAGATGTGGATAAAAACCCGGGATAAAAATACAAATATTCAATTCTCTACCAGAGACCCATCATAAGAAGAAGTCTGCAACCCATTCAATATGTTTGGAAGGTGTTGTGCCCAGATAATGCCAGAATGACTTGCTTCGGCCTAGAAAAAAAGTTTGATAGTAAACAAAAGTTTTTTTCTTGACTGGGAGCAAGTCCCACTCCCTGTGATGGGGCCGTTATCAGTAAAATCCTCTACAGGTGGTTCCTTCAGATCTCGTGCTAGTGAATATTAATGTAATCATGAAAACAAGTAATTGTCTTAATCTCTATAGTCATCAAAGTGATAACATGACAAAATTAGAAATATCAACATTTATCAAGCCACCGAGTGAACACTTCTTTGGAAAACTTACATGTACCAACAAAGAGGAACAAGGCAATGGAATGTAAATAGAGTTTTTAATATATCGCGAACAACCCATACAAAAACTGAAAAGACAACCCAAACCGGGAAGCTAAGGAAAACTTCAGATTTTAATTCTTGAAAAAATTACATGCCAACATTTCAGCAAAACAGTAATAATAACATAACTTCTGGGAGTACCCAGGAACCTGCCTTAACAGCATTTCATGCTTTGATTGATATCTGTTATGGTTTGAGTTATTTGCAAAAAACAGCAATTTGCCCCCATGTGCTATTTTTGGTATCTTTGCGCATGCGCAATAGATATCCAATGTTGCCGAAGCTCAACACAATTCCCTAGTAATCTCACTACCCTTTTTCATATTTCAACACAAGAAAGAAGTCCCATTTTCATACCATAAACGTGCTTATAAAGACTTTCTTGGGATATTATATCCCCACTCGTTAGAGAGTGGGGTATACTGCATCCACCTTGTCTGTCTGTCCGTCCGTCCGTCCGTTCGCACAAAAATCTAATTTTGTCACAATTTTCTTAGCTTTTAGTGGAGGGATTGATTTGAAAATTGATATGCAGCCTTGATATGATTAGTCGTAAGGAATGTCCTATTTTGAGTCTTGTCCAATGTGCACTTCCTGTTTAACTAAATGTGGACTTAGTTACGAAATATAGTGAAAAAGGAATTTTTCGTCGCAGTTTTCTCAGCTTCTATAAGAGGGATTGATTTCAAAATTGGTATGCAGCCTCAATTAATTAATTGTAAGGAACGTTCTATTTTGAGTCTTGTTGGATGTGCACTTCCTGTTTAACGAAATGTGGACTTAGTTACGAAATGTAGTGAAACATGAATTTTTCGTCGCAGTTTTCTCAGCTTCTATCAAAAGGATTGATTTCAAAATTGGTATGCAGCCTCAATATGATTAGTTGTAAGGAACGTCCTATTTTGAGTCTTGTCGGATGTGCACTTCCTGTTTAACGAAATGTGGACTNTGAAACATGAATTTTTCGTCGCAGTTTTCTCAGCTTCTATAAGAGGGATTGGTTTGAAAATTGGTATGCAGCCTCAATATGATTAGTTGTAAGAAACGTCCTATTTTGAGTCTTGTCAGGTGTATACTTCCTGTTTAACAAAACGTGGACTTAGTTACGAAATGAAGTGAAACATGAATTTTTTTTTGCAGTAGTGAAAAATGAATTTTTCGTCGCAGTTTTCTCAGCTTCTATAAGAGGGATTGATTTCAAAATTGGTATGCAGCCTCAATATGGTTAATTGTAAGGAACATCATATTTTGAGTCTTGTTGGATGTGCACTTCCTGTTTAACGAAATGTGGACTTAGTTACGAAATGTAGTGAAACATGAATTTTTCGTCGCAGTTTTCTCAGCTTCTATAAGAGTGATTGGTTTGAAAATTGGTATGCAGCCTCAATATGATTAGTTATAAGGAATGTCCTATTTTGAGTCTTGTCAGGTGTATACTTCCTGTTTAACAAAATGTGGACTTAGTAAAAATGAAGCGAAACATGAATTTTTTGTTGTAGTTTTCTAAGCTTCTAATTGGTATGCAGCCTCTATATGGTTAGTTGTAATTAACATCCTATTTTGAGTCATGTCAGATGTGTACTTTCTGTTTAACGAAATCTGGACTTAGTTACTTGATGTAGTGAAACATTAATTTTTCGTCGCAGTTTTCTCAGCTTCTATAAGAGGGATTGATTTCAAAATTGATATATAGCCCCTATATGTTTAGTTGTAAGGAACTTCTTATTTTGAGTCCTGTTTGATGTGTACTTCTTGTTTTACAAAATGTGGACTAAGTTACAAATAACAGCCTCTATCTTAGCCTCTATCAAAGGGATTGATTTCAAAATTTGTATGCAGTCTCCATATGATTAGTTGGTTACTACTTTCTGTTTATTCCAGAGGATTATGTCATTGTGTCCATACTTGTATTGTGTCCACACACATTTTAATTTGCACTTGTGGGGGTATCACTGGTTGCAGTTTGGCGACTGCTCTTGTTTTACAAAACTTTTTGCTCTGTTGAAATTAAAAATAAATAATCACAGCTTTTTAAAGTAAAATTTGTTTATTGTTATTATACTTCATGTCTTTTTATCAGAGCTGTGTCATTATCTCAGAAATGAGATTGCACATATCTCATTCATGAAATGAAAGCAAATCTCAGTTTGACTGTTTATTGTTTAAAAAGCCTGTGCATGTGCAGGCACATCTTTACTGCTTCTATTAAATCTTTACACTAAAGAAGACCTAGAGTTTTATCAGTCTGGCCTCACTTCCTCTGATTCAGATACCGGACAAATTTTAAGTAATCAAAATTTCCTTGTGGTAAGATTAATAGATCCTAGACTGAGGGTCATTGGTTGCATGCAGTCAGTACAAAAATCAACTCAGCATTATTGATAAATAGTGGTAACTTTTTTGTAGTTGGAGATAAATGAACATCTAACAGGAAGTGAAAGTGTGAAAACCCTTAAATTTCTCATGCATTCCTTCAGACCAAATTAATTTTAAACGCAAAGTAAAAGGGTAATGTTCACTGCTGAAATTTGTAATTTAAGAGTTTTCTTGTATCATGCAGATGTATCTTAAGAAAGAATTTGATATTTTATCCAATGTTGATTGTAATTTATGGTCATGTATTATTTTATACTGTCAGATAATTTAATGTGCAGTCTGTGAATATGCACAGGCAATGAACCCAAAAGAAAGCAAGTATATAAGTAGCAAAGATACCTTATAGTGCATCAAGCACTTTGATTAGTAACTGCAGCCATGTTGTTTGGTACTCGGACTAATCGAACACAATTTTGATTCTAGATACCCTGGTAATGATTCAGGTCAAGTTTGGTTAAAGTGGTTTCAGAGGAGAAGAATTTTGAAAAAAGTTACGACGGACGACGGACGGACGCCGACGGACGCCAAGTGATGGTGTAACGGTTTATAGTATCCGCCCTGAAATAAGTTCGAAAGGAACAAATCTCATAACTCACCCAGTGAAATAATCTCCAGCTGGAAAGTATTACTGTTCACCTGGTGAAATAATCTCCAGACGGAATAAATCTCATAGATATATCAATAACATTTGTTCCATTTGGAACGTATTTCACAGGATACTATTTTGGCCTACAATGGCAATAGCTCACATGGCCTTGTAGGCCAGGTGAGCTAAAATGAATGTTCGCATTCCATGAATACACCGGCCCAAAAAGATAGTTATCTGCTTCAGGAGTAAGAAATCGAACCACCAAAAATTTAGATTAAAAAATTACAACTTTTTCCAATCCGGTAATTTTCTTCACATTTACCAGTTCTATCGAGAGCTGAGGAAAAACTGGTTCAAAAGTAATTGGAATTGCGGCGCTTTGGCCACTAATTGAGATTAACTACGTAGAAAATTCAAGAAAACTGCAAAAACAAGTTAAAATTATCGTGCACCTACTTGCATTCGTGAATCTATTTGAAACTTTGTAGTTGAAAAGTATGAGTTGTAATTTAAATACAACACTTAACGTGGGTCTTCATGCACCATGTCATCATTTTGTATTTGTGCAATTAATTTTGATACACCATAAAACTTTTCTTATAAAATTCACCGTTGATTCGGGGGGGGGGGCATATAGTTTTTGGTCTGTCTCTGTGTCTGTTTGTCTGTTTGTCCACAAAAACTTAAGATTGGGTATATCTTTTGAATGGTAAGAGATAGGGCTTTCATATTTTGCATGTGTATTTCTTGTGGCAAGACCTTTTGGATGATACCAAAATTTTTGACCTCGTGTCCTTGACCGTGGCATGTGAACAACTGCAATAAAAACTTTAACATCGAGTATGTCTTATGAATGGTCAGTGACGGGGCTTTCATATTTTGCATGTGTTTTCCATGTGGAGAAACCTTTCAGTTGGTACCAGAATATTTGTCATCGTGACCTTGACCTTGGTATGTGACTGTCCGTTAAAATTTCACTACAAAAATGAAATATTTTGTTCTATTTTATTCATGGAAACGGTAATAATTTATGATTAAATGTTTCTTGATATCTATAGAATTTGTTTTGTAAAAAGATCTGTTAAATCATTCAGCATATTTTCTTCATTTATTCAATTTCTTTTTACAGGTATTGATATGTAAAAGGGGATGAAAATTGTTTTCTTAATAATGCTTGGAGGGGTCAGTTGGGTGATTTGTGTTTGCATACAATTCAATGATTTAACTGTTCAGTTGATACCACAATTTATTTCTACAAATTATTTTGTCAGAAGGACATTAATTGTTGTTCAAAGTTGCTGAATGTTTCTTCTTAACTTCTACTCGGGGGCATAAGTGTTTCACAAAACATCTTGTTTCACATCATGTAATTCAGACGCCAAGCAGTGACGGGGAGACATCTATTAGGGTCTACTCTTGTTGGATTTAGTCATTTAGCTTAATTTGTTATATAATTGTTGTAGTAGAGGCACAATAAGCTTTCGGTTTATATATTTTGGTCATGGTTCAAACAAGAGACCCGAAGGGCCCAAAAGTACTGATTTGGCATGTGATGCGAGCTCGTACTACATTTTCAGATTTGGGGATTTAATTCTTTTTGTAGAATTGTTGCATATAATCTGTAAATGCACAATAAGTTTTCGGATTTTTGATACATTTGTACTAATCCCGGTGTAAACAAGAGGTCCAAGATGTAGGTTTTGAAACATGTGGCATGCGACACAAACTCCTACAATTTTGTGGCAAATGTAGATGCGTGATAAGTTCTTGGAATTTCGATTCTGATTCCGATTCCTTCTTTAGTAAAATTCCTGAAAATGTCAGACTCATATTTTTATGCCCCCGTGAATCGAAGATTGGGGGCATATAGTTTTTGGTCTGTCTGTCTGTCCACAAAAATCTTAAAATTGGGTATATCTTTTGAATGGTAAATGATAGGGCTTTCATATTTTGCATGTGCATTCCTTGTGGCAAGACCTTTCAAACGATACCAATTTTTTTTACATCTTGACCTTGACCTTGTCATGTAATTGACTTTTTGAAATAATATAAACTTTGAACATTGGATATATATTTTGAATGGTAAGTGATATGGCTTTCATATTTTGCATGTGCATTCATTATGGCAAGACTTTTAATTGATACCAGAATTTTTGACCTTGTGACCTTGACCTTGGCATGTGAACAAATGCATAAAAACTTTAACATTGAGTATATCTTTTGAATGGTTCGTGACATGGCTTTCATATTTGGCCTTTCAGTTGGTACCAGAATTTATGACCTCGTGACCTTGACATTGGCATGTGACTGTCCGGTGAAATTTCACCAGAAAAAGGAAATTATATTATGTTTTATTTTGTATTAAAAGGCATTAAACTCATTATGATAGAATGTTTCTTGATATCTTTAGAATTTGTGTTGTAAAAATATCTTTTGATTATTCAGAATATTTTCTTCATTTTTTTTCAATTTCTTTTTACAAGTTTTTATATATTATATATATCAGTGATGAGGGATGCTTCTTATAATATCTATTATTACATATCTTCTCTTCTGTATATTTTCCCCACTATTGATGAAGTATATGAAAATATTCCTGATGTAATCAAAGTACTGATAATACTGATAGACAGAACACAATGAGTTAACTATAAATGTTCCAAAAAGGGAGTGAAAATTGTTTTCTTAATAATGCTTGGATATTGATTGGAGGGGTCAGTTGGGTGATTTGTGTCTGCATCCAAATGCAATCATTATTTGATGTGATTAACTAATTATTTTTTCAGCAGGATATTAATTGTTGTTCAAAGTTTCTAAATGTTTCTTCTTTACTTATACTCGGAAGCAGAAGTGTTTCACAAAACACATCTTGTTTTAAATTAAAGCAATACAGTTTTGGTAAACATGAAATTCTCAAAGACATTTTTTTTAATCCCACTTTGGACCCATATTTTAAGAATTTGTTTCGATTGGAATAATTATTTTCACTGATTGGATTTAAAAAAAAAATATTTGATTCCCTTCTTTTTTGGTAAAACTTTCTGAAAGTGTCCAAGACCCCTACTTTTTTTAAATTGTACTATGCAGTCATACCTTTAGAATTTTTTTTTAAGAATGGAAGACATTTTCGCCAACTGAATGTCAAAAATATTTTATTCCAGGTTTGGTAAATTTCATGGAAGTCTCCAAGACCACTTATTATGACCCTGTGAATCGACGATTCGGGGAGCATATAGTTTTTGGTCCGTCTGTCTGTCTGTTTGTCTGTTTATCCACAAACATTTTAACATTGGGTATATCTTATTAATGGTAAGTGATAGGAATTTCATATTTTGCATGTGTATTCCATGTGGCAAGACCTTTCATACCATTCCAAAATTTTTGACCTAGTGACCTTGACCTTGACATGTGAGGGACTGTTTAAAAATAATTATAAACTTTAACATTTATCTTTTGAATGGTAAATCATATGGCTTTCATATTTTTCATTTGCATTTGCATTCATTGTGGCAAGACCTTTTAATTGATACCAGAATTTTTGACCTTGTGACCTTGACCTTGGTATGAGAACAACTGCATAAAAACTTTAACATTGAGTATATCTATTGAATAGTAATTGAAAGGGCTTTCATATTTTGCATGTGTATTCCTTGTGGAGAGACCTTTAAGTTGATACCAGAATATCTTTACCTTGGCATGTGCCTGTCCGGTAAAATGTCACAAAAAATGAAATTACATGTATATCTTGTTAGCTCACCTGACCCAAAGGGTCTGTGTGAGCTATTTCCATCACTTGGCACTTGGCATCCGTCGCTCGTCCGTTAACTTTTCACATTTTTTTATTCTCTCCTCTGAAACCACTGGAACAAAGTCAATCAAACTTTACATGTATATCGATGGTCCTTTACAAAGACTGCTCATTTCGTTCAGATTCGATAAAAAAACATGACCGCCAGCGTGGAAATAAGGTTTAACATTGGACCCTTTTTTGAAAAATCACATTTTCATTTTCTCCTCTGAAACCACTGAACAAATTCAACTTTATAGGATTGAAGTATTAAAGGTCCTTAACTATGATTGTTCATTTCGTTCTGATCCTATAAAAAACCTGGCCGCCAGCACGGAACATAGTTTTACATTGGACCCTATGAGAAAAATTCAGCTAAATTTCACAGGAATGAAGTATTAAGGTCCCTAACTACGATTGCTCATTTCGTTCTGATCCGATAAAAAATGTTGCCGCCAGCACGGAACATAGTTTTAAATTGGACCTATGGGAAAATTACATTTTCATCTTTCCCTTTGAAGCCACTGAAGCAAATTCCACCCAACTTTACATGAATGAAGTATTAAGGTCATTACTTGAGATTGCTCTTTTTGTTCTGATCCGATGAAAAACATGGCCGCAAGCACGAAACATAGTTTTACATTGGACCCTATGGGAAAATCACATTTTCATCTTCTCTTCTGGAATCACTAAAGCAAATTCAACCATACTTTACAGGAATGAAGTATTAAAGGTCCTTAACAAAGATTGCTCATTTTGTTTTGATCCGTTAAAAAATGACTGCCAGCGTGGAACTTCGGTTAAACATTGGACCCTATGGCAAAAATCACATTTTCGTCTTCTCCTCTTGAACCAATGAAGTAAATTCAACCAAATTTTACAGCAATACAGTACTACAGGTCCTGAACGAACAAAGGTTGCTCATTTCGATCAGATCCGATGAAAACATGACTGTCAGCACGTGAAATATCTTCTCCTCCGAAAATTCTGAAGCAAACACAACCAAACTTTACAGGAATGATGTATGGAAGGTCCTTCACAAAGACTGCCCATTTCGTTCCTATCCGAACAAAACATGGTAGCCAGTGCGGAACTAAGGTTTAATATTCCCTAGCAATATTTGATATTACTGATTATTCGGATTTCGTTTGGTTTTCATTTTTTGAAATTATGGATTTCCTTTGTTTGAGTTCTAGTGCTGCTGATGAGGAATAAATTTCCGAAATGGCCATACAGCTCATTAAAATTATTGCAGTTGGAGTTAACATATGTGTTATGGTCTCATGTTCATTTACTCCATATCCTTTCGTAAAATATTTAATACAGGAGTTTGTCTTGTATTGCAGTGTGGAGTTGGTAAAACAATTCCCCGTGGTAGAGATGTATGCTCTTTATTTTTCTTAGATATGGTGTACTTGTACATGAGATAATATCTCATGTGTACACTTTGTTCAATTACTATTATCTAAATTTATGTAAATTCTCAAACCAAGGGATTAACTCCCACCATCATAGTTTTGTCCCTAGCAATATTTGATATTACTGATTATTCGGATTTCGTTTGGTTTTCATTTTTTGAAATTATGGATTTCCTTTGTTTGAGTTCTAGTGCTGCTGATGAGGAATAAATTTCCGAAATGGCCATACAGCTCATTAAAATTATTGCAGTTGGAGTTAACATATGTGTTATGGTCTCATGTTCATTTACTCCATATCCTTTCGTAAAATATTTAACATTGGATCCTATGGGAAAAAATCACATTTTCATCTTCTCTTATGAAACCACTGAAGCAAAACTTTACAGGAATGATGTATTGAAGGTCCTTAACAAAGACTGCTCATTTCGTTACAATCCGTTCGAACACATGGCTGCCAGCACGGAACATAGTTTAACATTAGACCCTATAGGAAAATCACAGTTTCATCTTATTCTCTGAAACCACTGAAGCGAATTCAGCCAAACGTTACAGGAATGACGTAGGGAGGGTACAGAATAAAAAGATTGCCCATTTCATTCCGATCCGACAAAAGCATGGCCTCAAGTGCAGAACATAGTTTAACATTGGAGCCTCGTATTAGAAAGCCATCATTTTCATCATCTTCTCTGAAACTATTCAAGCAAATTTAGCTAAATGTATAAAAGTTCCTTTGCTGAAATTACTCATTTTCAATAGGATCAGACCAACAAGTAAATATGTGTCAATGGACACGAATGCCCGGCCGCCAGTGACCATATACAATTTTTGATAATTAGTTTCTTTATTGATAATTAGTTACTTGAGTGACTGAAAATAACTGTTATGAGGAAAATAAGTTCATTATACCGGTATATGGTTGCTAGGTAGAATTCCAAAATTTAAATGGTCTTAGAGAATTTCAGGAAATGTACCAAAACTGGAATCAAAGATGTTTGCAATTCAGATTGAAAATTGGTGTATGACAAAGTAAAAATAAAAAATGTATGGTTGACAGGCAAAATTCCCAAAATTTAATGGTCTTAAAGAGTTTCAGAAAAATTAACCAATATTGGAATCAGAGATTTTTGCAATTCCATTTAAAAATGCCATTTAATGAAACAAGACAAAAAAAAGAAAATAAAAACATTGTGCATTAATGTAACAAATTCATAACAATGATCTTATAGTAAAAGCATCTGTTTGGCACCAAAACATTGGAGTTAATGTTATCATTTATCTTTATACAAAGTTTCATCAGGATATCAAATCTCCTTCAAAGTAAAATACCGATTAACCTAAAGTACATACTTGTATATATCAAATATTCTGTCTTAGTATTCAAAGTCAATGAACCATGAACATAAGGTCATAGCATCTGTTTGCTTCCAAAATGTTGCAGATCATGTCATGTTCTATCAGCATACCAAGTTTCTTCAAGAAATTAAACCTCCTTCAAGGTAAACTACCTTCAACCTAAACCTTAACCTGTAGTATAATGTCAAATATTTTTTCACAATATTCAAAGTCAATGACCCATGACCCTAAGGTCACAGCATCCATTTCCTTTCAAAATGTTGTAGTTCCTGTTATGGTCTATCTTTATCAAACCTCCTTCAAGGTAAACTACCTTCAACCTAAACCTAAACCTGTAGTACAATATGAGGGAGGTTCAATATCGCCTAATATTCAAAGTCAATGACCCATGACCTTAAGGTCATAGTATCTGTTTGCGTCCAAAACGTTACAGTTGATGTCACGTATATGCATACAAAGTTCATCAAGATATCAAACCTTTCAGTTTTAGTAAGCTACCTTCAACCTGGGACTAATATAACATATGTTATATTAGTCCCAGCTTCAACCTAAACTTTAACCTGTAGTATTACTCTATTTAATTGACCTGAATGGTCACGGGTCAATTATATCGGGATTATTCGTGATAGAATTACCAACGAGACAGAGAAAATTAGGCCACGCCCAACCTGTTCAATAAATTAAGAGTAATACAATATCAAATAATAAGTCAATGATCCATGACCTTGAGGTCATAGCATCTGTTGGCTTCCAAGATGTTGCAGTTCATGTCATAGTCTATCTGCATACAAAGTTTCTTCAAGATATCAAACCTCCTTGAAGGTAAACTACCTGCAACCTATAAACTTAAACTGGAGCATTACGGACGTACGTACGCACGTACGTTCGGACAACGTACCCGAAAACTATAAACCCCCCTATTTCGTAGGCGGGGCATAAAACATGGGTACTAATGGAGAACACAGCTAAACATTTGACCGCATTAGTGAAAAACATCATTTTTGGTCATGCATGACATATAAGCATTTTGTCAGGTGAGCGATACAGGCTCATTCTCTGAGCCTCTAGTTTGATTTATACCTATAGAACATTAACTCATTTATTATAAAATGTTTCTCGATATCTATAGTTTTATAAAGAAGAACTTTCAAATTATTCAGCATATTTTTTCCATTTGGTCAATTTCTTTTTACTTATGTTATGAGGGATGTTGCTAAAATATCTATAACCGGTATTACATTCTTCTCATCTGTATATTCCTTCACTTTTGGGGAACCAGTATTGATGAAGATATATGAATATATTCCTGATGTAATCAAAGTACTGATAACACTGATAGACAGAACACAATGATTAACTATAAAATTTCCAAAAAGTGGGGGTCGAAAATTGTTTTCTTAATAGTATTTGGATAATCATTGATGGGGGGTCAGTTGGGTGACTTCTGTTTTCATCCAATTGCAATCATCATTTGATGTGATTTTAACTTTTCAGTTGATGCCAGAAATTATTTTGTCAGAAGGACAATTGTTAAATGTTTCTTCTTACCTTCTACTTGGGGGCATATAAGTGTTTCACAAAACACATATTGTTTTTGTTTTTGTTTTTGCTATTCTCCCTAACAACTATCCTTGCATTACTTACAGTATAAATAGTTACTACAGATAATTATCCCCGCACTTTCGAAGAAAGTTCGGGGATAATGTAATACCCTCCGTCTGTCCGTCCGTCCGTC
>MJUU01019718.1:33740-50797 GCA_002080025.1 Modiolus philippinarum
CTCAAAGACCACTTATTTTTTTGGAATTCTACCTAGCAACCATACTTAAAATGTTTGTGTAGTTAAGGATGAATATTTTCATAAATTGGATTTCAAAAAAATTCGATTCCAATTTTGGTAAATTTCCTGAAAGTCTCAAAGACCACTTATTTTTTGCAATTCTACCTAGCAACCATACTTTAATTGTTTGTTTAGTTTAGGAAAATCATTTTCATCAACTGGATTTCAAAAATATTGATTCCAATCTTGGTAAAATTTTCTGAAAGTCTCAAAGACCACTTATTTTTTGGAATTCTACTTAGCAACCATATATCCTAGAATTCTTTTAGTAACAATAATGACTATCAATAGATAGATTTAAAAAATAATGAAAAAAATCATGCCCAGGGTGTATAAAAATTGTTTTCTGTCTGAAACAGGGAGTGCGGGGATAGCTGTCGTTTCCGACAACATCTAGTTTGATTTAAAAAAAATGTTAAAAAATTATGCTCAGGGATTACAACAACTGTTTTCTATGAAAACGGGGAGTGTAGGGACCACTGTCCTTTCAGAAAATCATGACTCTCCCATGCATGTAACAATTGTAACACATTGTAACCATTGTAGTGTTGTAGGTTACAAATCTATTTTGCCTTAATCTGGTGCATATTTTGTGCCCCATATGAATTATGGCGGTCACCTTAGATTAGATGTGTTCATGCTGGACATTTTTTCGAAAGGGACACTCAAGGCCTATTGTGACAAAGTTTGGTTCCAACTCGCCTAGTTCTTTTTGAGAATAAGAAGTTTAAATGAAAAGTTAACAACGGACAACCGGACACAAAGTCAGAGGGCAAATGGCCATGCATGATGAGCTAAAAACTCTTGGAGTCGGATCAAATTAATCTCCAGCAGGAAAAAATGGCAAGATAAGCATCAGAATTTAATATATTGAGAACAAGAGCTGTCGCCGAATGACAGCCAAACATACCCCCGCTCATTGAACCCTGGATTGATATGGTAAGTGCAAATTTAAGTTGGTGTGGACACAGTACAAGTGTGGACACAATACAAGAATGGACACAATTATATAATCTTCAAGAAAGAACTTTTCACAAGGATTCCAATGAAAATACACTGTCTAACTCAGACAAATATGAAATTCACCTTTTTTAGCATATTTGACATTTTACACAAAAATCATAATCATTAGAGAAATTTCATAACAACAATTTGAAAACAACTTTTCGAGAGGATTACAATGAAAAAAAGTGTGTCTCTCCAACAGTTTCAAAAATTATCTCCCCTTCCTGGATTCGGACAATAATCATAGTCCTTCATGCATATCTCCATATGGTGTCCTTCCTTTATGTAAAGTTTCATCAAAATCCTTCAAATGGTTTAGGAGGAGTTGTGCTTACGAGGTAACCCATACATATGGAATCAACGAAAAGTCAAAGTCGAATTGTCTCCCCTGCCTGGTTTCGGACAATAATTATATTCCTTCATACACATCTCAATTTAGTGTCCTTCCTTTGTGTAAAGTTTCATCAAAATCCTTCCAGTGGTTTAAGAGGAGGTGCGCTTACCTCATACATAGGGAATCAACGAAAAGTCAAAGTCGAATTATCTCCCCTTCCTTGTTTTGGACAATAATTATATTTCTTCATGCACATCTCCATATAGTGTCCTTCCTTTGTGTAAAGTTTCATCAAAATCCTTCGAGTGGTTTAAGAAGAGTTGCGCTTACGAGGTAGCTCATACATAGGAAATCAACGAAAAGTCAAAGTCAAATTATCTCCCCTTACTGGTTTCCGACAATAATTATATTCCTTCATGCACATTTCCATATAGTGTCCTTCATTTGTGTAAAACTTCATCATCATCATTCAAGTGGTTTAAGAGGAGTTGCGCTTACAAGAAATGTGGACAGACAGACGGACGGACAGACAGACAGACAGACAGACAGACAGACAGACAGGATGATTCCTATATACCGGCGCCCCCAAACTTTGTTTGCGGGGGTATAGTAACCCTGGCTTAATTGTATGGCTGACCCCTTTTCATGGATTAGTACACAAGAGTAATCCAAATGAGACACTTCACAATAATAGCATACACTATTCATTGCTCTTGCTTTTAATAGTGCATGCATGGAATTTCCAATCAATCAATACATGGAGGGTTAAAAGGCATCTTTAACTCACCTAACCCTGGGACTTATATTAGTCCCAGCCTAACCCAAAGTGTCAGTGTGAGCTATTGCCAAATCTTGGAGTCCATCATCCGTTCGTCCGTCCCTCTGTCTGTCCTACAGGCTGTCGTCCCTAAGCCTCTCACATTGTCATCTTCTCCCCTGAAACTCCTGGACTAAACAGCCAAACTTCACAGAAATGATTTACAAAGATTGTTCATTTCGTTCACATCGGATAAAAAACATGAAACCATTGAAGCAAATCTAATTTAACTATATAATGCAAAAATGGATGGAAAGTCCTTACAAAGATACCTCATTTCAATTGGTTCTTGCAAATAACCAGAGGCTACCAGGAGCCTGTATCGCCCACCTGGCTTTCATTTGCCACAATCAAGCTTATATTGAAGTTATACAGTTGAACTTTAGTCTCTCCAACTTTGATAGCTCACACACCACCAATATCTTGAACCATAATTAAAGTCTGACAGTAAAACCTGTCTAAACCAAACCCTGACTAAACACTATACATTACAATACATTATAATGTATAGTCCCTGACTAAACCAAAACCCTGTAAAGACCCTTTCTATCAATTTCTATATATTTTGAACCTGTATAAACCGAACACCTGTCTAAACCGAACAAAATCTTCAGTCCCAAAGGGGTTTGTTTTAGACAGGTTTCACTCTATATGTCTTTTTGGGGCATTTTTGACAAAAAACGTTCTTGTTAAGGACCACTTTTGACACCAGTTTTGACAAAATTTGGTCCACATTGGCTCAGTGGTTTCACAGGAGAAGATCTTTGAATGCATTTCCCATAGGGTCCTATGTTAAACTATGTTCCCTAGTGGCGGCCATCTTGGATGAGATGCTAATCTGCTGGAATCTGTAGAAATTGTAGTCCTGGAAAAGCTCAACACTTTTGTAATTCACATTTTACCTCCATCTCAAATAGTTCGTGAAAATCGTGAAAATTCAAAGAAAAAGGGGCCACAACTCCTATGTTGGTCATCAGATTTTCTTCAAAATTGCAGGAAATGTGGATCTTACTATGCTGACCATTTTTGTAGTTTAAACTTCATTTCTATCTTCTACCATTTTCAATATATAAGACTAAAAGTAACCAAAAAAAAAGACGAAAATTTTATGGAAAAGGGGCAATAACTCCAAGAGGGGTTATCGGATATTCTTCAAAATTGCAGGGCGGGTAGACCTCATCATGCTGATCATTTTTAACCCAGTCAGATTTCTGATATCTGTAACGATTTTCGAGTAATTTGCAAAAACAGCAATTTACCCCTTTGTTCTATTTTTAGTAACAGCAGCCTTGTTGTTTGATCTACGGACATAAAAATCACAAACTTGAAAGAGCATACCCTGGTGATGATTCAGGCCAAGTTTGGTAAGTATTGGCGGAGAAGATCTTTGAATAAAAGTTAAAGGACTGACGACGGAGGGACGGACGGACGGACGTCGAGTGATGGCAAAAGCTCACATGGCCTTTGGCCAGGTGAGCTAAAAATGGCAGTAAACGAACAATTTTAAACACCGGTTTTGAAGTCACAACATCAATATCTATTTGGAAACCAAATTTCATTGAAACGGACAATGTTGAACTTTCTGCCTTTTTTTGGCTGCAAATGGCAGTCAACAAACTATTTTCAACACCAGTTTTGAAGTCTCCACAGCATGGCAAATATTTCATTATTTTGCACTTAACCTTCATCTTCTATAGTTTTGGAAATTAAAGACGAAAAATACGAAAATTTTAAAAATTCAGTGAAAAAAGGCAATAACTCCTTCAAGGGCTTTTTTTATTTTCTTCAAAATTTCAGGGTGGGTAGATCTTGATATGCTGAACATTTTTGCAAATTACACTTGGCCTCTATCTGTTACACTTTTTGAAATAAAAAATAAAAATGTAAAAATTTTGAAAATTTTATGGAAAAAATTAAGGCTATAACTCCAAGATGGGTTTCAGATTTTCTTCAAAATTGCAAGGTAGGTAGATCTCATCATGCTGATAATTTTTACATGTGTCAGATTTTTGATATCTGTAACGGTTTTCGAATTATTAGCCAAAAATTGTAATTTACCCCTATGTTCTATTTTTAGCAATGGTGGTCATGTTTTTTGACCAGCCAACTAATTTAACACAATGTTGAGAAGCCATACCCTGGTGATGATTCAAGTCAATTTTGGTTATATTTGGCCCAGCGGTTTCAAAGGAGAAGATTTTTGAAATTGTTGACAGACGGAAGACAGACGACGGACGAAAAGTGATGGCAAAAGCTCACATGGCCTTTCAGGTCAGGTGAGCTAAAAAGGCTGACAGTGGAGAACATAGCTAAAAATTAGACCCTATTGCAAAAGACGTCATTTTTTTGTCCTTAATATAGGCATTGCTTAAAAGCATTTTGTCAGGTTAACAATACAGACTCAGTCTCTGAGCTTCTAGTTTTCAGACCCCATCATCTATAAACTAGGTAGTCTCTCACACACATGAAAAAAATGCTGAAGAGAGTTGCATATGGCACCACATGGTTGACGGAATAAACACAGAAATGTAGGATGGACAGAATGGGGGTGCCAAATGGCACTTGTGCCAAAATATTTCTTAGTTATCTCTATGCTGATGTCGGAAAATGATGTTTTTTCTACAAGATCAATGGTTGAACCATTTCTCCAACTGTTAATTATATATTTTGTCAGATCGAATTGAAATGAGCAATTTTTAAAATATTCCAAATATTACAGGTCAGTTTAAATTTGCTTAATAGTTTCAAAGCAGATGATATAAAATGTTTTTTCAATATGGGGAAATATGAAATTATGTTCCTTGTAAAAAGTCGTATTCTTTATCAGATCTGAACAAAATAGGCACTATTTGTAAAAGACCTACATATATCATACTACAGTTCAGTTGAATTTGTTTCCATAGTTTCACAGCAAACGAAAATGATTGGGTCCTATGTTAAACTATGTCACATGCTTGCAGCCATGTTTTTTAGTCTATCTGACGTAGATAATCTATCTTTGTGAAAGACATTCAATACATCATTACCGCGAAGTTTTGTTGAGTTTGATCAGTGGTTTCAGGGGAAATTATCAAAATATGACATTCCCATATGGCCTTATGATAAACTATGTTCAGCACTGGTGGTCATGTTTATGTTGGATCAAACTGAAATCAGCAATCTATGTAAAGGATCCTCTTAAATTTCAGAGCAGATGATGAAAATGATGATTTTCCCAAAGAGTTTTATGTTAAACTATGTCCTGTGCTTGATGCCATGTTTTGGTGGGATCTAGACTAAATGAGCAATACTTTGTCAATGACCTTCCATACATCATTCCAATACAGTGAAGTTAAATTTACTCCAATACATTCAGAAGAGATGATGCAAATGATCATTTTTTTCATAGTGTCAGATGTTAAACTATATTCAATGCTGGCAGCTGTTCTTTTTATCAGATCTTAAAGAAATAAGCAATCTTTGTGAAGGATCTTCCATCCATCATTCCAATGCAATTAAGTTTAATAGTTACAGAGTAGAAGATAAAAGGGATGATTTTCCCATAGGGTTAATGTTAAACTATGTTCCAAACTGGCGGCTTTGCTTTTTGTCGGATCATACCATGAGCAATCTTAGTAATAGGTCTTCCATATATCAAATTTGTAAAGTTTGGTTAAATTTGCGTCAGTGGATTAAGAGATAATGAAAAATGCGAAAAGCTTCAAGATGGACAGACGCAGAGTGAGTGAGAGCAATAGCTCACTCTGACTCATTGGGTCAGGTGAGCAAAAAATATATGTGCTTTCTAACCATTTTTACATGTTTTGTTGGAAAAGTCATAGCAGAACAGCCGCAATTGTCAATTTTGCAGCCTTAGATTTGATACTAGCAAAGATCTCTGAGCTTTATGGATACAAGCCTTCAGCACAGGTGGTTGACAAATTTTAATAAATTATCTCAACATTATCCTTACATGCAGAATGTATCAATATTTAAACAGCTAAAAAGGATAAAAAATAATTAATACAAACAATTTTACTATACACCAATAAAAAAAATGGGAAAAGTAACTAAATTGATGATAAAAACATATACAAAATATTCAAAGTTAAATATAGCATTAATACTCAGTATTATTGTGAAATCCTTTATGCTTCAAAGCCTGTTCAGATTGTAAGGATAGGTAAATAGCAATATTAAGTATTTGCAGAAATATATAGTTGTTCTGGTTCTGAGGTGGTAAATAAGCAAGGTATTGTTAACAATGGTCTGATGTCATCAATGAACTATAAATTTAGAATCTACATTTCTTCATTTATGATTTGCATGTTTTGTAAAGTGCCTATGTTGTAATTTGTATGAAACATGATGATCTTTGATAAAATATAGTGGAACTTGTTTATCTAATAACAAGCGAGATCAAACAAAGTGTCCGAAATTTGGTAAAAAAAAACCTCGAAGCAGATTTATCAACAGAAGAGTTTACAATGTATATAAAAAAAAACAACTTATTGTTTTTCAGGACATGCCAAATGAAACTGGAAGTCCAAATAAAAATTGCAACCAGCTGTACTTAATAGCACATCAATGTTATGTTGATGAATTGTAAACTTCACTTTTTCCCAACAAAGATAAACAAAGCAGATAACTTCAGGTACTAATTTACAGTGGATGAAATTAATTTACAAAAGACAGGTACTCGATGCATAACACGATATCACTTATCATTTTACACATAGGAATGTTGAGAAAGTAAACACTTAATGAGACATAGTTTTAGACATGAAAGTACGATCTTTTTATATTTTTTTTAAATTCAATGTTGAATGCCAGACCATTTCTAATTGGTAAAAATTTGGGTCACTATGGAAACTCTCTTAATTAATAAGATTCAAAAGAATGTTTAAACAGCATTTAATCAACAAAAATAAACAGCTACCGGTAAACTGTATTTTGTTTTTTTGACTCAAAGACTTAAATTTTGACTCTTCATCTTTTACATAATCCATGAAGAATTATTCAAAGTGAAAAGCCTAAATAAATGAAAGAATTCCTTACGGGAGTATGTTCAGTTTTCAGAAACATTTCAATATCTTTGGTTTTTTCCATTCAAACAGGGTTACTATTTTTGCACATTGATCATATTTTCTTGGTCATATGTCGCTTAAAAATGCACAAAATAGACAATTTACAAAATTTACTGCTATCAACTTCCAATTATATTTTCATATATTTTGAGGCAAATAAGCCACAAATGGAAAATGAGGGAAAACTCTGGAGAGATATGTATCCTGCCAAAACTTTGACATCATATATATGTTGTGTACAAATTGTAATTTTGTACAAATTATAATTTGTACCAAAATTTTGTACAAAGTATAATTTGTATTTTCAGTTTGTACAAAATTAGCTTATACAAATTATAATTTGTACAAAATTAGCCTAAAAATCTTTTATAATTTGTACAAAATCTTAAATCAATTACTAAACTTTGTTTCAAAGGATGAAATTTATGAAAACATATGAAAACAATGAAATGAATTGGTTGCTTCATAATCATATATACATGTACAATTAAAATATAATACCAGTAAATAAGTTTCTCTTCTCTAGCAAATGAAGTCTAAGTGTGGTTGATATATCAAGAGACGAATTTTATCCTGGTTCTGTACATATTGAACTGAATTATCTTTAGCTTACTACATAAATCTTTGAATTCTTAAATTGTAGATTACTGTACAGAAAAGTTCACTTCCTAACCTGAAAATAGCTTTCACGATCATTATGAAACTTTACACCAAATATCAAATCATTCTCAGTTATAGGGCAAGAAAACTTTGTCGAAAATTTTCATCCATAGAGTGGTATAATAAAAAGTTAAAGTATCAGCAAACAGGAAGTAGTGGCATGGCAAACCTGAAATTAGCTTACACGATACAACTAATCATCATGAAGCTTTACACCAAATATCAAATTATTCCCAGTTGTAGAAGCCAAGAAAACTTTGACGAAAATTTTCATCCATAGAGTGGTGTAATAAAAAGTTAAAGTATCGGCAAAGAGGAAGTAGTGGCATGGCAAACCTTAAAATATCTTACACGTTACAACTCATCATCATGAAGCTTTAGACTACATATCATATCATTCATTTTGTCAAATTTGGAGGTCGTGTTTTCCAACAGACAATAGGGATTTCTTTGGGAACAAACTATGCACCGCTTTTAGCTGACCTTTTCCTTTACTCGTACGAGGCCAAGTTTTTACAAGGGCTTATTCAAAGAAAACAAAAACATTTAGCCCAGTCCTTTAATTTCAGCTGCCGCTACATAGATGATGTACTTTCTCTTAGAATCCTAAATTTAAGGAGTATTTACATCAGATCTATCCAAATGAGCTTGAAATTAAGAAACAACTGAAACACGTACCTAGATCTTTTATTGTATATTGATGAAGATGGACGTTTGAAATCTAAGCTATATGACAAGCGTGATGATTTTAATTTCCCCATTGTGAACATTCCCTTTCTTAGCAGCAATATACCTACCTCTCCATTTTATGGAGTGTACATTTCACAGTTGATTCGTTACTGTCGAGCATGTAGTTTGTACAGTAATGTTTTGAACAGAGCAAAAGCACTGTCCCAAAAGCTGTTTAGTCAGGGATTTGTTCAACCTTTGTTAATTTCATCCCTCAAGAAATTCTATGGCCGTCACCATAGCATCATTGAAAGAATCCAAAATGAAAGTGGACATTTTCAGCTAGATTCACGTCTTCCCAGATTTGACTACCGACTTTGACATTTTTCCCAGATTGAATCACTCACAGTGTGACGGGTGCTGTTGACAGAGCAGGACATGCTTACCCTTCCAGAGCACCTGATGTCACTCTCAGTTTCACTGGAGTTCACACTGAGAGTGCCTTTGTTCTGAATGTTGTAATTTCTGTGCTTTGTATCTGTCTAACGTCATTGTTTTTTGCGTCTAACGTCATTGTTTTCTGTGTTCTCGTTTTTACCCTGTCTTTGGACTTCGATTTTTGTGAATTTCACCCCCTTGTTCCTTCGGTATTCTACTGCCGTTGTCCCAGTTGCAGAAGCCCAGAAACTTTGACAAAAAATTTTCATCCATAGAGTGATACAATAAAAAGAGTATCGGCAAACAGGAAGTAGTGGCACGGCAAACCTGAAAATTGCTTACAAGGTACAACTCGTCATCATAAAGCGTCAGACCAAATACATGGATTTTTACAATTTTTTGCGTATGTTGTTCTGTTTCCAAAGCTGTTCAAAACAAAAGGCAAGAGTTTTCATTCTAATTACAAATTTTCTGACACTTGTACTCCCTTAAGTAAATTCTATAATATTTGCCTTTTAACAACTTGGATGCAAATTACCCAACAATTCTGGTCAAATAAATGAGAACATTATAATACATAGAGTCTGAGAAAACTACCAACTTGAAAATCAGTTAGATATCAGATCATGAAAACATTTGTGCTGCATTATCATTTTTACATATATAGAGCTGCTTGCAACACTTTTATTTGTCCCTTAAATGAGGACACTGTTATTAATGGTTGTTCTTGATTCTTCTTGTTTATTTTCCTATATTTTACACAATGTTTTTCGTCTCATGATATTAGTTTTTATTTTTTCAGTTTTAAAGGCCTTACAAAACATAGCAGGGTTGGAATACACTTTGTGTTCCGAATGTGACCTTTATGTATACTTTAAGCTCTCTGAATATTTGGGTCATTGCCTGTTGCATAGTTATTTTTCCCAATATCACACAAATATTGGGACCTTTTGTAAGTGTAGCCTCAACCTTAAAATAGTAACAAAAATATTAACAAAAAAAATAATTCTTTTCTTGGTTTTTAACTCCTTATACATGTACTTTTATATAGATATCCAGAATATTTTGAAATTAACATCCTAGAGAAGAAAGAAAAAAAAATACGACAATTTATAATCTCGAATTCAAAATTTAGTAACCAGGATCAAATTAAGTCTCCTTGTATCCAGTTGTACCAGTTCACTTGTCAGAACATTACAATACACAAAACCTGACCTCACACTTTCTCTGAAGCAGTCATACTGGTAATATAAGTAGGAAATGGCTGTGATTTTGGTCGACAAACTATAAGACTCTTCTTACTACTATTTCTTTGTATTACAAAACAAGACAATTTGATTAAGGTAGTAATGGTGCATTCTATTTTATCTGGCCATGTTTTAAAAAATTTCAAAGTTTAAAGGGCCATAACTCCAGGACCAATTGGACATCTGAACCCCAAATCGATCTAGGCCTGAATATTGTGGAAAACAACTCACATACTAAGTCTGAAGAACATATTATATTTGGTTCTCAAGTTATCAGTTGGAAACCTTTGGCGGACAGACAGATGGACAGATGGACACAAGGCTGAGGCTATCACATAATACCTCACCACTAGGGTATACAAAACTATGTATAAAATAATTCGATCTCGAAATGAATTGTTTTGGTGATGATATCTAACTTACAAGTGTAAAATGGAGATGGCATTTGAAAAAAAAAAAAAATAAAGGTAGGCTTCTTTACCAATACTTAAAATGAGCAAGCAAGTATTTATTCAAAGGAAATAAAGAACAGATATAATTCAACTTGCGCTTATCTATGCATTTATGCATGTACATGTATCTGCAAATTATATCAATTTAACTGCTGTTGATTTTATAGGACCACATATTAATTATTTATTTCTTTAATATTAAAAAAGAAATCTGTGAATTAATACCCTTCTTTACAAATAAATGGAAAATGAACTAAGTCATTATACAAGAAGTTGTGGTTCAATATCGATCTCCTTTTAAGCCATATCAAACCTCTACCTCCTATAACAGTGCCTGTCAATATGTAGAAACATTCTGTGAAGTTTCAAAGGTCAAAAATGAAAACTGTAGGTGGAGTTGATTTCACAAAAAAGGTACCCTTTGTTGAAAATGGCAATAAGAAATGATTAAGTCCCAAAGTCTGTAAAAATAGGAAAAATTTTCAAAATAATTACAAACTAGAAAAATGTGAGCAAAGCTCACTAATATCATACCCCCTGCTCCCCTATTGAATTCCAGGAAAAAAAATCTAATCAAATTTTCAAATAGCTGGTGCACAATGGCAATATGTACTGAACATTCTGTGAAAGTTTCAGTGAATTTCACCAAGTGGTTTAGGAGGAGTTGTCGCCACAAAGTAGGTACCCTATGGCAGACGGACGAACGAAGGAACGGACAGACAGACAGACACCATGATCGCTATATACCACCGCTAAAGCGGGGGGTGTAAAAATGAAATGCATATCTAAAATATATATAGAAACAATTTGCGAAGTTTCAAAAATGTAGGTTGAAAACTGTAGGAGGAGTTGATTTCACAAAAGGTACCCTTTGTTGAAATTCCAAATTATGTAAAAAAAGGGAAAAATTTTTCAAAATGATTCCAAAAAATGAGGTGCACATCTACATTATATATAGAAACAATCTGGAAATATTCAAAAATATAGGTTGAAAACTGTAGGAGGAGTTGATTTCACAAAATAGGTACCCTTTGTTGAAAATGTTGATAAAAAATGAGTAAGTTCCAATGTCTGTAAAAATAGGAAAAAAATTAAAATAATTCCAAAAAGGGAGATGCACATCAACAATATATATAGAAACGATTTGTGAAGTTTCAAAAATATAGGTTGAAAACTGTAGGAGTTGATTTGACAAAATCAGTATCCCATTTTCCCTGCCCGCCTGACATTCACAATACTATAACCCAGATTTGCACTCGGTGCAACCCGGCCAAAAATTAAAATTGTCAAAAAGCTCTGCCTTTTCTTCTTTCTTTTCCTTTTTGACAATTTTGGTTATTTCTTAATTGTATATTTGGTGTATTTCCATTTTGATTGTGGCCCACTTTACCATTTTACTTTGTTCAGAAAAAAGAAACAAAAGTAATGTGTGATGAACAGGAAATCTGATGAAGGGAGCTTAAATAGTACATCACTACCCTTCTGAGTGAGGGGGGGAGGGGTTTGTTCTGTTAAGTTTAATATACAGAGACCACAAAACTACCCGATCTTCGTTAATTGATCTCAATATGAAAAGCCCGCTTAACATCCATCAGAATAACAATATCAATGCAAAAAATTTAGTGCAGAGTGTAAAAGATACCTTTAATTGACTTTGCTCAACATTCTCTCCTAAAGCAATTTCACCTGATTGTATGCAACTTACATGTAAAAGATCTTCCATTACATTAAGTATTGTGATTACACTTACTATTAGTCTAGCATGATCAAGTTGGATGATTTGAGTAATAAATTTTCACTACCTCCATATTTTTAAAATAAAACTACAATACTCTTAAGGTCTAAATATGATCTGACACATACATACAATTTCATAAATACATTTTAAGGTAAAAGTTTGATACAACTAAAGAAATCACTATGATATCATTGCTCCTAATGTTAAAATCTTGGATTCCATGGTCGTTGGAACAAAGCTGCCGGGAGAGGTGAACAATGTGTTGAGTTGAATTCTGACATGTATTTAGAAGCCTGCAATTGAGCAAAATATACATAAAAAAAATTTCATTATGTCCTTGTCTTAGTGTGTACATAAACACATTAAAGAAACATCTCATAATTAATTTGTAAATTATTATCATCTATAGTTGTAATTTTTCAAAGTTTTTGATTTCAAAAATGCTATGTTATATGACTTGCAATTTGTTTCTTTTTTTTGGAGTCAACACTAGCAATACCAATATTTTCAAAATACATGTATAAATATACAGTAATATCCATATCTTATTTCAGGCTGTGGTCAAATGTCGCTAGCTTTAGAATCTTCTTTGGGTAAATCCAAGATTCTACTTTCACAAATATCTGTTTTAAGGCCCTGGTATCATATCCATAGCAATCTCAATCTATGACCCAACAACCTCCTCTCAACCACTTGAATGCTCCTTTCCCCCAAACCCACAAATATACAAGCACATATTCTTAAAATAATGTAAGTTTTTACCCAATTTCCCCTAAATAAAAACTAACTCAGGTGACCTGTGACATCATTGACAACACTCTTCTTGTGAAAATGTTTGAGCCTACTCATGACTTTTAAACATGAGTTTTAGGACACAATAACCCTGTAAAAACAACTAGTCTTATTCCTCAGGAAATTCATGTGAACCATATCTAATTTATTTATAAAGTTGTATCTTTTAACAGACTTTGATACTTGAATGTTTGCATGCAAGATGAAGAACAACTGCAATAAAAGCAGTGTTTCATTGTTTGTTTTTACCATGTATTTGTAGAGACTTTGTCTAGTAAATATGCATTTACTCCATATCCCTTCATTATCGCCAAACTTTCTGAAGAAAGTTCGGGGATATTGTTCTCGTCTCGGTCTGTTCCCTCAGTCTGTCTGTGCGAAATGATGTGACGTTAACAACCCTACATTTTTGGAAGTAGGGTTTTAAATTTGTTGTAGAGTTGGTGCACATATGCTGCAGATGCTCAATAAGCTTTCAGATTTTTTATATTGGTGTTAATGCAAACAAGAGGCCCCAAGATGTCAATTTTGACAAAAGCCTAAAGATGTGGATTTTGACACATGTGGCATGTGATGCAAACTCCTTCACATTTTAGAATTTATGGATTAAATATGTACGCAGAATTGTTGCATATAGTATGTAGATTTGCAGTAAACTTTCAAAATTTTGATTATGGTTCCAACTTTGGTAAATTTCCTGAAAATGTTAAAGATAAATATTTTTTTGAAATTTGGCATATAATCATATATTCTGACAAGTGTATGGATAAAAAAACAGAATTCTGAAAACTTGGGATTCTGAAAGGTGGTTCCAATTTTGGTAAATTTCCTGAAAGTCTCAAAGACCACTTTTTTTGGAATTCTACCTAGCAACCATACTTAAACGTTTTGTTTCCTTTAGGACAAGCATTTTCATCCATTGGATTTCAAAAATATTTGATTCAGATTTTGGTAAATTTCCTGAAAGTCTAAAAGACCAGTTGTTTTTTGGAATTCTACCTAGCAACCATACTTAAATTGTTTCTGTAGTTTAGAACAAACATTTTCATCAGCTGGATTAAAAAATATTTGATTCCAATTTCGGTACATTTCCTAAAAGACTATTTATTTTTTTGGAATTCGACCCAGCAACCATGCTTACATAGTTTGTTTAGTCTAGGATAAACATCTTCATCAACTGGATTTCAAAAATATTTGATTCTAAGTTTAGTTATTTCCTGAAAGTCTCAGAAAACAGTTACTTTTGGAATTCTGCCTGGTAACCATGCAACCTAGAGTTCTTTAAGTAAAAATAACGAATATCAATAGTTTGATTTCAAAAATATTGAGAAAAATTATGCCCAGGGTGTATAGCAAATGTATCTGTGTCAAACAGGCAGTGCGGGGATAGCTGTAGTTTCCGACAACCTCTAGTTCACTATGCTACACTTCCTTGAAATCACCATGAGGCCTTCAACAATGAACTTTGCTCATACCCAATAGTAAATTCAAGATGGTACCTTAAACATTATCCAACATTATTGTTATTGTTTTTGTAATATGTGCTGTCATTGTTGTTGAATAAATAAAGTTTAAACTAAACATAGTAATCTTTAAGGTTGACAGTCCTGCAAGATACCCATTTGAAAAAGAGACCATACTACTATTATTAAGACAATGTTTATATGAAATCTGCCATTTCAGAGAAGTAGACCCATGAAAACTAAATAATTGGATACTATGAATAATGACAATAGTTCATGTTGACAAATACTAAGCAATTCCACTTACCAAATAAAATGTCATTTTTTCCTTCTCTTCTTGTGAAAAATTCTCCCCTGCAATTAAATTGTGTGTTTATATTATTCATCATTTTTAAAAACAATAGTCAATCTAATAGATGTGGATTACAGAATGCAAAATCTACAGTAATTCTGGGTTCTAAATATGGTGGTTTAAATAATTTGTCTATTCAGAAAAAAAAAGAAAAAAAGAAAATGTGTCCGCCCCCGCCAGATATATATCGGCAAACAGGAAGTAGATGAGTTACGGACTTGAAAAAGAAAAACACGGTACAACTCATCATACTAAAGCTTCAAACCAAATATCAAATCATTATTGCATACACAAGCTGAGAAATCCTTGACTAAAATTTTGGACGTACGTACGGACATACAAAGTACGTACATAAGTACGGACATGGGTAAAACTTAATGCCCCCGTCCCCTTCGCCTAACGGCGGGGGCATACAAAAACACATTTGAATTTCTTTAAGGTGATATTTAACAGCTGAAAGAGAAGACTTTTATTCCAGTGGAAAAATAGCAAACAATAGCATCTGTTATAATTTCTGTAGGAATGATATGGATTATCGATACTATTTTGTGTGTTTGTATCTAGCTTATTCTTGAATGAAAATACACAACATCCTCAACTAGAGGTACTGTGGTCCACTGGGCCACAAATGAATACCCCGCATGCCCAATATAATAAGAAGTTTAAATAAAAGGCTGATCTTTAAAGTCAACTGCGTCTTTTAATGTTATTCAAAAAACTTAATTTAGGCTAAGTATCAACATACCAATGTATCGGTAAACAGGAAGTAGTAGCGCAACAAACCTGAAAATAGCTTACACGGTACAACTCATCATCATGAAGCTCCAGACCAAATATGAAATCATTTCCTCTTTTGGAAGAAGAGAAAACTTTGACGAAAAATTTTCATTAGTAGTGGTATATGAAACTAAGTATTAATGTATCTGCAAATAGGAAGTAGTAGCGCCACAAACTTGAAAATAGCTTACACTGTACAACTCATCATTATGAAGGTTGAGAATAAATATTAAATCATTTCCACATACAGAAGCAAAGAAAACTTTGACGAAAATTTTCATTAGTAGTGGTACAATGTATATATAACTAAGTATCAATGTATCAGTAAACAGGAGGTAATAGCGCAACAAACCTGAAAATAGCTTACACGGTACAACTCATCTATATGAAGCTTGAGACTAAATATTAAATCATTTCCACTTATAGAAGCAGAGAAAACTTTGACGAAAATTTTCATTAGTAGTGGTATATATAACTAAGCATCAACATACCAATGTATTGGTAAACAGGAAGTAGTAGCGCCACAAACATGAAAATATCTGACACTGTACAACTCATCATTTGGAAGCCTAATGCTAAATATCAAATCATTCCCACCTGTAGAAGCCAAGAAAACTTTGACAGTAAAAGTGTTACGGACGGACGGAATGACAGACGGACGGACGGACGGACAGAAGGATGGACACCACCATCACTATATACCCTCCGCTTTTACAAAGCGGGGGTATAATAAATATAGAATTAATTTCAAGATAACACTTGTGAATTTAAGTGTGTGTGGACCCAATACAGTTGCGGACACAGTACAAATGTGGACACAATACAAGTATGGACAAAATGATATACCTCCCCCTTTTTTTCTGAAAATTTTAAAGACGAATTATCTCCCCTTCAAAATTTCAAACAGCAAGCATATTCCTTCAAGCACATCTTCAGCTGATGTACTAAAACTGTGCAACATTTCATCAAAATCCAAGCAGTGGGTTAGGAGAACATGTGCTGACAAGGATCACCCCTCACCTTTTTTTCTGAAAATATTCAAAGACAAATTATCTCCCCTACAAAATTTCAGACAGCAGCCATATTATTTGAAGAACATCTTCAGGTGGTGTACTACAACTGTGTAATATTTCATCAAAATCCAAGCAGCCGCTTAAGAGAACATGTGCTGACAAGGTTCATCCACC
>MJUU01019718.1:56782-78314 GCA_002080025.1 Modiolus philippinarum
GGGGAGTTTTGAAACAGCAATGATTTACCCGGCAGGGCTCCAGAAGGGCCCACATAAAAGGTCAAAGTTCATATTTCAAATGCATTATTTGTACACTGGTCATACTACAAATTATGTTATTAAAAACATAGCATTTCAATGAAATCGGTTTAGTTGAATAAGCTTGCACAATGATCATGAAAAATAAAAAAATGTATTTTTAACCCTTGGCATTAGACATTGAAAGATCAGTACTGACAAATTTAATTAAATTGGACACTGGCGCTACTAAACTATGCACATGTTAAATTTTTTCGGCAAATTTTAGAAAATATTAAAATATTAAATAGTAAGTATTTTACGATAGAATGCTTCTTACATTTGGCTATTACATTGGGTTTGAAGCGAAATAAAAGGAAAAACTGAAATTTGACACAAAATATAGGGGAGGTAACTCAGTTGATAAATGTAAAATGACTAAAAATAAATAATTGTATAGCATTTTTTGTACTTTTAAGACACCCAAAACCTTGTTTTATGCTATTTCACTCTACACATTATATTTTCTATGATTTCTTTCTTTAAAAACTCTTAAATTCCGTGCTTAAATACGACAGCTTCTTGAAAACCAGTTTTGGTGGTTAAATCAAATCGTTTTAAATAAATTTAGTTACAAATTTTGTTGAAATATGTTTAATCTAATGTAATTCAACTTATTTCAATGAATTACTGATTGCATATTTAGATATCGTTTTGACATTTAACATAACTGCAGAAAAAAGAGCATTTTCTGTGTTTTTTTTTTAAAAACTTAATACTGCTTCATGCATTAACCAAGATAATATATTCATCCCGACATTTAGAAATATGTTTGCTATCTTCTGTATAAATATCTAGTTGGTTAAAGCTTGAAGCGATTGTTAACTATGCAATATTTCAGCAGCGGTGAATAGTAGGTAAAAAGCTTAAGCTAACAAAAGGAAACTATGGTGTTGGGTACAAAGGCTTGAGAAAAAAGCAGCATTTCATTTTTTTTCTGGTTTAATACATTTTAAATGAGAGTATTCATTTCAAGTAATAGATTTGCACTTTTATTAAAGTCAGGCATCAATTTCTGACCACTGCAAGTTTAAAAGTACAAACGAAATACACATAAATTAATTTCACATTTTGACACTTTCCATTCAAGGCTTGATCATTAGATTAATAGGTTAATTACAAAACTAACTAAGACCATTCCATTTAATAGCTGAGGGATTTATGTATGAAATAAAAGTTAAAAATATTAAAGCAATTTCTAAAATTTGGTTTTGCTGAACCCATAGCTAAAAATTGGTATGAATATGTCAAATCCAAAATGCAGGCATCTTTCAGTTTTTTTAGAATACAAGATGCCTACATTCGGATATAGTTGTAATATTTGCAAAAGAAGATTTATTAAATCAAAATTAAGAACAGTTAATGAAGCAAATCAGGAATTTCTAGAATATGTGAAAATTGAACTTAAGAGTGATTCAATAAGTGAGGCATTAATATGCAATAAATGTCGACAGCAGTTTTATTACAAAAAGAGGACAAATTCACTCCCAACTCAAGGGGATACGGAACAGGACATAATTCCCGGGCCTTCAAATTCAAAAAAAGGAAATCCAAGTTCATGCAATATCAGATTACCAATTCTGAACAAAAGCCGTAATAACACTAAATGTTTATTTTGTAACAAAAAAGACAGAAAACTTGTTACAATTCCTGCAGCTGTTCGCACACAAGTCTTCATTGAAAAGGGAATTTTATTAGCAAAACGTTCGAGGTGTTGTCAGAGACATTTTAGTGGAAGTATATTGAAAGATGAAATTTTGAATAATATTACGGCTAATAAAGATGATAAACTTTTCAATAAAAGCGGAATTTATGAGATGTTGGAAAATGTAAGGACTGTAGCCAAAAACGCTAAACATAAGCGACTGGATTTTGACTCTTCAGATGGTTTATCCAGTGAAGATTATTTTGCATTAACTGGGCTCACTAAAACACAATTCAATGAGATTTTTTCCTGCTTAACTTCTCTAAGGGACTCTTCTGTGAGATCTATACGTACTGCTCTTGCAGTCTTTTTGACAAAATTAAGATGTGGACTCTCGAATAGGATTTTAAAAACACTCTTTGGATTTAACTCGAGATTTAACATACAGAGGGCAGTGAATTGTTGTAGGGCTGCCTTATCTATTGACTTTGTACCAAACAATATTGGGTTTTCACATATAACACGAGAAAAGGTTATTAATGAACACACTCGTCCATTGGCTAGGTACTTGTTTGCAGAAAATTCTGATAGTGTTATTCTTGTTTTAGATGGCACATATGTATATATTCAAAAAAGTGCAAATTATGGGTTTCAGAGAAGATCTTTTAGTCTTCACAAAAACAGACCCCTTGTAAAACCAATGATGGTTGTAAGTACAACTGGATACATAATAAGTGTCCTAGGTCCTTATTATGCCGATGCCAAAAATAATGATGCAGCAATAACTAAACATGCTTTTGAAACAAATGTTGAAGCTATCAATGACTGGATTAGTCCAGACGATATTTTCATTGTAGATAGAGGTTTCCGTGACAGCCTTGATTTTTTGAATATACTCGGTATAAAAACAGAAATGCCATGCTTTCTTGCGAAGAAGCAAAAACAACACACAACCTTAGAAGCAAACACTTCTCGCTTAGTTACAAAAATCCGTTGGATTGTCGAATCCGCAAATGGAAGAATCAAACAATGGAAAATAATCGATAATGTTGTCCCACATAGTCAAATCCCATATATAGGTGAAAATGTCCGCATAATTTGTGCCCTATGTAACAAATTCAGAAATAATTTAGTCACGGGTAGCTCCTCAGATGAGGCCACTGCTTTAAAGATGTTAGAACTATCTAGAATGCCGAATAAATTGCAAGACAGGGTTGAAAAGGAAAATCTGAATAGAAAATCAAATAAATGGGTCAAAATGTCAGCTTCATGTACACCCGTAGAACAGTTTCCAAAAATGACAGAGGAGGAACTAAGAGACTTAACCTTAGGTGTGTACCAAGTCAAACAGGCAAAAAGTTATTCTTTGGAGCATTTTTCAGAGGAGGGCGAATACGAGATTCTAATAGCCAATGACACTGTGGGTCTCTTAAAAGTAAAAATTCAATCACGTCACGTTACCTCAAAGCAATACCATGTTTATATAGAGTATGACTGTTCTAAGATCAAAGCATGGTTTTGTCAATGCAAAGCTGGTGCTCGAACTGTTGGGATGTGTGCCCATGTGGCATCTGTTATTTGGTTCTTGTGTTATGCTAGACACACTACGGTACCAACAAAGCGGAACTATGATCAGTATATGGAAGATGCTTCAAATCTTCCAGTTACTGATTCTGATGACAGTGACTGTAGTGAAGATAGTGATTAACTTAGTGACTGTATCTATCATATCGTATGTTCATTAAAAGGTAATTGTGGTGTATTTCATTGGCTTATATATAGTCATTTACCACGTGGCCAACCATAATTAAGCAAAAATAGACAGTATGTACAGTAATTATTAAAACTATGTAATCATGCTTCCTACAAATTAGATAGTTATTGCTTTCTCTGTTTATTCTTGTTATATTTCGTCAGTCCATCAAAAAGGGTCCCAGATACTTTGTAATATTCCTATTTGTTGACATGTTTACTGATGTTTTCTTATTTTATTTGCTGTTTGTTTTCATTAGATGAACACCTTCGGTCTTTCATTGTCATCCAACTGAAGCCAAGGATGGTAGTGTGTATAAATGGGATCGCCTGGTTATTTTCATACTTATTTGTCATATTTGTGGCCAATGAAAATCTTTAAAGCTAGTGTTTACTTAGACATCTGGCGCATATTAAAATGTATGCATAAAATATTACTACAATGTAGATACATCAGAAGTCAGCATTCAATAGAACTCATTCATGTATAGGAAGAAAATTATAAACACTGACTGAGTCTTATAAAATGTTCTTGATGTCTCATTTTTTTCTGATATTTTTTGTTTTGTTAGGTTTCTATGATATCAGGCGGGTTTTGATGTATCCGATAATACGGATTGGTATGTGAAGTGGCTATTATTCAAGGTTTTACTGTAAGTGCAAGAAAAAAAGCAATGATACTTTTCTATTTTAATGCAGTACTCCAGTGTATTAATTTTGAGGCGTGTCATATAGGGGGTGCATGGTGGTCATATGCTTAAACTACATACATCTTCATTTCAAATGGAACAAATACAGTCCTGCTATTAAGAATTATATGTTAAAATACCATAAAACCGTATAAATTACACGAAGAAATCTTTCCTCAATAAAAGAAGAGTATCAAGCTTGGTATGTTATTTGCACTGCATAAAGTTGTCTAGTTAAGAGCCTGTTGCATAAAGTGGCAGATAACCTACCATGATCAGTCTGTCAATCAGTCAGTGACAAAGTGAAAGTCGTGTTGTGATATATACTTTTTGCACAAACTCAAAANNNNAATAGGGTGTGTCAGTTTTGGGACATGGTTGATGAACCATGACCTTGCATTTTGTCTTCTATGAAAAATTAGCACCCAGGCATTTTTAGCTCACTTGGCGTCCCTCGTCCGTCCGTCCATTAAACTTTTCACATTTTCATCTTCTCCTCTGAAACTACTGAAGCAAATTCAACCAAACTTTACAGGAATTATGAATGGAAGGTCCTTTACAAAGATTGTTCATTTCATTCTGATCTGACAAAAAACATGGCCGCCAGCGTGGAACTTAGGTTTAACATTGGACCTATGGGAAAAATCACATTTTAATCTAAACCCCTTAAACCACTGAAGCAAATTCAACCAAGCTTTACAGGAATGATGTACATAAGGTACTTTACAACAATTGCTCATTTCATCTCGATCCGACAAAAAACATGGCCTCCAGTGCAGAACATAGTTTAACATTGGAGCCCGGTATTAGATAACAATCCTTTTCATTATCTTCTTTGAAACTATTCGAGCAAATCTAACAAAATGTATAAAAAGTCCTTTGCAAAAATTACTCATTTCATTAGGATCAGACAAAAAACATGAGTGCTTATGGAGAACATAGCTAAACATTAGACCCCATTGGTAAAACATTATTTTTGGTCATGCATGGCAGAGAAGCATTTTGTCAGGTGAGCGATACACAGTCAGTCTCTGAGCCTCTAGATTTAAGATCACCTGGCTAAAGCCAGATTGACTTTTTGCTATCACTTTGCGTTTGTTGTCTGTCCGTCATTCGTAATCTTTTCATTCAAAGATCTTCTCTCCAGAAACTACTGGACTAATTTGAACCAAACACAGCCACAATAGTCCCTTTGTGGTCCCCTTAAAAAGTGGGAAGCCAGTGGAAACATAGTTTTAACATTGGACCTTATGGGAAAACACATTCAAAGACCTTCTCCTCTGAAACTGCTGATCCAATTGGATCCAAACTTTGCCATTATAGTACTTAGGAGTTATCTACAAAAAGGTGTTTTTGAGGTCCATGCTATATTCAAGGGGGTCGCCATCATGGGAACATATTTTAAACATTGGACCTATAGAAAAAACACCTTCAAAGATCTTCTGAAACTGATGAGCCAGTTTTAACTAAGCTTGGCAACAATAGAACATGGGTGGTGCCATACCAAAAAAGTGTCAACATGGCTGGCTGTATAGTTTAAACATTGGGCCCTATGAAAAAAAAACACATCTTTCTTCTGAAACTACTGGGCTCAACTTTATCTCACTTTGCAACCGTCATCCTTTCATCAGTCCGGCTTGAACTTTTCATTCAAACATCATCTCGTATGAAACTACTGGCCCAGTTGGAACAAAGCTTGGCAACAATAACCCTTAGGGGGTACCTGCAAAACGTTATTTTTTATGTCTGTGCTAGCTCCAAGATGGCCATTATTGCATGGAACGTTGTTAAACATTGGAACACATTCAACTGGAAGCAAACATGGCCACAATAGTCTTTAGTATGTTTGTCCACTGCAAAAAGGCGTTTTTCAAGGTCAAAATGTCTACAAGTATGGTACCAAAAGAAAGCTCTCATCACAAGGATGTCATATACCAAATATCAACATCCTAGTTATTCAGGTCTCCATTCCACAGGCCAGGTTAAAGTTTTGCTGACGACGCCGACGACGCCGACGCTGGGGTGATGACAATAGCTCTCCGGACATTCGTCCCGGCGAGCTAAAACGATATAGCCTGCACACAACTTGTCATTAGAAAAGTAAAAATCTGACCTTAGAGACAAAGGTCAAGGTCAAAGGTCACCAATCATGGTTCATGACACACACATCGTCTAGAAGTAAGCTATCTACATGCAAAATATCAAAAGCCTATCTCAAAAGACAAAAAAGATATAGCAAGGATACTACTTGTAAGTAGAAAAGCAAAATCTGACCTTGAAGACAAAGGTCAAGGTCAAAGGTCACCATTCATTGTTCATGACACATCATCTTGAAGTGATCTATCTACATGCAAAATATCAAAAGCTTATCTCAAAAGACAAAAGAGTTATATCCCGGACACGACTTTGCTACGGACGGACGGACAGACGGACGGGCAGACAGAGCGATTACTATAGAGCGTCCGCCACATAGTGGCGGGGCCCTAATTATCTTACACAGTTTATTTTAATTTTGAAACCTGAAAGATTGTGTTTTACACTGGAATTAAAATGCACATATGGTAAACCTTCATTTTCTTGCAGGTAAACTCCGCAACATTTTCAAATAATGTGTTACATGTATACATACAATCATGCTCACAATTTATAGATTTTATAACTCAACAATATTCAGTTTATAAAACATTTATTAGAAGTTAAATAAAAAATGTTATGCTCATATGCACCATGAAGAAACAATATTAACAAGAGTACTGGTTCAATTTAATTATTTTCACCTAAAAAAATCATATGATTATCTCCCTTTAATGCAACAATTTTGTAAATTTTGTGAGGAAAAGTCAAAAGCACATGTCATACAAATTCATTTATAATAAATCATCTAAAAATTAAACACTGCAATTAATTCATGCGGTTTTCTTTCATAAAAACAACTAAATCTGGAAGTTTTGTAATTTTTTTTTTCTAAACTGGGCATAATTTGACCTTGAAATATGCTGAAGAACAAAGACAACAAATTATTTGGAATAAATATTTTAGGGCCATCAATTTTCTTTAAAATAACAAATGTCAGCTAACATTTTATTCAGAAAAAAACAGCCATTTTCATATTACAAATGTGAGTTTCAAAACAAATTAGGCCAAAATGTTTGAACTTTGACCTCTTCTGTACATACAAGAAAGGGTAAGACAGGTTAATAATTGACATATTAAAGTTTTGCATTGATAGGACTACTCACTCACAAAATTTGGAGTCCGTCAAAGATAAGCCATTTTTTGCCCTTATAGTATGTCGTCCTTTCATTGAAATCGGACAATGCTGAATTTTCCCGCCTTTTTTGGCAGCCATTTTGAAAATGGCAGTCAATGAACAATTTTCAACACCAGTTTTTAAGTCGCCACAGCATGGCAAACATTTTATCAATTACACTTAACCTTCATCTTCTATAGTTTTGGAAATAAAAGTCGAAAAATACGAAAATTTTAAAAATTCAGTGAAAAAAGGGCAATAACTCCTACAAGGGTTTATGGATTTTCTTCAAAAATTCAGGGTGGGTAGATCTGGATATGCTGAACATTTTTGCAATTTACACTTGACCTCTTTCGTTACACTTTAGAAATAAAAAAATGCAAAATTTTGAAAATTTTAATGAAAAAGGGCTATAACTCCAAGATGGGTTTTCAGATTTTCTTCAAATTGCACAGTGGGTAGATCTCATCATGCTGATAATTTTTACTTCTATCAGATTTTTGATATCTGTAACGGTTTTTGAGTAATTTGCAATTTACCTCTATGTTCCATTTTTAGTAACAGCGGCCATGTTGTTTGTTCTTCGGACATAAAAATCACAAACTTGAAAGTGCATACCCTGATGATGATTCAGGCCAAGTTTGGTAAGTATTGGCCCAGTAGTTTCAGAGGAGATGATTTTTGAATAAAAGTTAATGGACGGACGGACGACGGACGCTGAGTGATGACAAAAGCTCACATGGCCTTTGGCCAGGTGAGCTAATTACCTATGATTTTGTGCAAAAAAGCCATTTATCTAGATTTTTGGGAGATGAGGCATGTCTCTAGTGAAGGACTTACCTATACTGCAGTAGATGTTGTAGAAGATAATTTCCTCTATTACTCTCTAGAACTGTACCTCTACCATCACCCCTGTAAATATATTGAGACATTAATATAACCTTTCCAAATCTTGAAATTGTGCAAAAGTCCTGGTTTTTTTATCATTTGTTGGACAATATATTTGCTTATCTCTACACTTTTAGATTTAATTATCGGGATATTTCTCTTATTTTGTCTGTACAGCCATCACAATTTTATTAGGCTTTACCTCCTCCTACAGTTATGGATTGAATCTTTGTCGTAGAATGGTTGCATATATCAAGAATGCAGAAGCATAATCTGCTTTTTGATTTTTATTTTGGTTTCTTTCCAAAATAATCCAGCAGATATTGACTTTCACATGCGTGGCTGAGTTACAATCTCCTCTTATATATTTGTATTTTGTGAGAGTACTGTTGCATGCAGTCTGTAAATGCATTCAAAGCTTTCAGTACTTTGATATTTAAAAAAAAAAAGAAAATTATAATTTTACATTGTACATGTTATAAAATTCAGAAAATTTGTACACAGGATACACTTACATTTATATAGTCAAATCCTATAATGTGAAATTGTCCAAACACAGTAGAAATCAGATATATGTTTATGTTTATCATAGTTGTCAGATTCTGAGTTTGTAATTACAAACTTTCTGATTTAAATCAAGTTTGAAATAAAAAAGAAACAACCAACACAAAAATTTCTGGGGGTTTCTAGCAGTTTTATCAAATATTCACCAATGAGAATCGAAATTCTGTTCTTGAATAAAATTGATAGTATAATCAGTCAAACCTGGCAATATTTATAAGTACATCTTTAATAATCATTTCAGTAAGGAAGCTTAATGCTCTTAACACATTGCTTTTACCATATTTGTTGATAAGTAAAAACACCCCTTCACCTATTCTTTTTAGAAATCTCTTTAAGATATTCCATGGAATAAACTGTACTTACTGTGTTGTAATCATTTCATCTTCTAATCTTCTGATTAACAGTACTGGGCCTGGATATCTGATAAAATATATGCATGTAGATATACATGTAGAATACTGTGGGTAATTTGTGACAAAAAGATATAAACTGCTGACATGAAATGTTTTGAAACTTATAAGAAAGATAGATTTTTCATTTTAATCTGATTTTGATACCACATTGACATCAAATTGAACTTTACTAAATATTTTCCCGCAAGATATCAACTTACCTATTGAATTTTGTGTGTGTTCTCAAAATATTAGTTAAATTTATTATGTTTATATATATTTAGAAGGCTGCACACGTACATTAGTTTATTTTCATAGATAAAAAATTCACAGATTTGAGTGGGAAAATATAAATCAACCTAGATTTACTGTATTTTAGAAACCTTTAAACAAGAGTGGACCCTAATAGATGTCTTGCCCGTCCCTGCTTGGTTGCTAAAACAGTCTTATAAAAGTCTAACTCTGTTTTATTTTCCGGGTTCAATCTAGTCATATGATCATACATAATCTTGTGGCTATAAGCCAGAACAAAAGCACCAATCAAGAGCAACCTACAAGCCTAATATTATTACTGTACCACTTACAGTAATTGAGAAACTTTCTAATCAGAAAAACTTAACTATGATCACTAGACCATGAAATTGAAGTCAAGGTCAAAAGCCATATGGCAGATTGACATGTATTAACCAAGACCATGCTATATACCAAATAATATCATTGACCTATAGCTTGTAGTTATTGAGAAACAGACTTAAGCAAAAAAAACTTAACCTAGGAAATGATCCATGAAATTGAGGTCAAGGTCAAAAGCCATATGGCAAACTGACATGTACTAGCCAAGACCAAGCTATATACCAAATATCATTGACTTATCACATGTACTTATTGAGAAACAGACTTAAGCAAAAAAACTTAACCTGGTCACTGGACCGTGAAAATGAGGTCAAGGTCGAAAGCCATATGGCACACTGACATGTACTAACCAAGACCAAGCTATATACGAAATATCATTGACTTCTAGCTTGTAGTTATTTAGAAAAAGAATTAAGCAAAAAAACTTAACCTGGTCACTGGACTGCGAAATATAGGTCAAGGTCACATGATTTTGGGTCAGACAGATAGGGTTCGCCGTAAGTTACCTATGGACCAAATACATAGTTCCTACATCAAAGGCTTCTACATAACAACTTGAGTTTACACCAACGTTGCCGTCATACTTTGCATGCCTATGTCTTGCTTTCCGCAGCTTTCGTCACGGGCCAGACAAAAACTTAACCTGGGCACTGGACCGTGACATTGAGGTCAAGGACAAAAGACATATGGCAGACTGACATGTCAAGGTCACATGATCCTATGGACCAAATATAAAGTTCCTGCATCAAAGGCTTCTATATAATAACTTGAGTTTCTGCCGTCGTCACTGTCGCCTTCATACATTGCACGCCTATGTCTTGCTTTCCGTGACTTTCCTCACAGGCAAGACAAAAACATAGTTCTAGGGTTACCCTGATGTTGACAATGCTGTTGATGGAATTTGGGTCGCTATGTTTTGCTTCTGGGACTATCTGTAGCAGGCAGGACAATTAAGTGAATCTAAGCTACTGTTATCATGGAAATTTTTATATTGGGGTAATTTTCTCAATAAAGAAAAGAAAAATTTGGGGAAATTTTCCAATGCAAATATTTATACTTTGATGTGTAATATGTAAAAGCAATGACATCATTGACAAAATCAAAATCCAAGTATCATGCACATCTTTGATATATGCACAATCAACCTGCAAAATAAAAACTTCCTATCTTAAAAACTGTAGAAGGAGTTATCCGGACAAATGGTGTACCCACTTGCTGACAGACAGACGGACGGACTGACGGATGGATGGACTGACGGACCAGTCAAAAACTATATACACTCCGCAACTTCGTTGCGTGGTGTATAAATATGAATGAATTAAGCCCCTTTAAAGTACTTACCTGCATAATTGTTCACTATTTTCTAAATTTAAATAATTATGAATTGTTAACTTTGTTAGACTATCTGAAAAATAATAAATGTAGTCCTTTATATCAAACAATATCAAACATGTAGAAAATGCACCCAAAACAGTATGTATGCTAAAAAAGTACAGTTCATTGTTGCAAAGTCTACAGGTTTGATCATCATCCATTTTTAAATCACCTACAAGGACGAAAATTTATTCCTTTCAGATATGTTCTTTTTGTTCCTCAATATATGTGGATATGTATTTTTGTTCCTCTAACATTGTATGTACTTTTGTTTTTTTCTGAGATATGTACATGTATATGTGTATTTTGTTCCTCTAAGATATACATTTTTGTTCCTAAAGATAGGTACTTTTAAGATACATACTTTTGTTCCTCTACAATATGTTTATTTTGTAGATAAATATTTTTGTGCCTGTGAGATACATGTACATATATTTTGTTCCTCAAAATATGTATATTGTTCTTCTAAGATATGTATATTCTGTTTTTTTTCAAATACCATATAAAAAGAAGGAAAACGGGGAATGTGTCAAAGAGACAATGACCCAAAGGGGAGTTATAACAACTCGGCCACCATAAGATCTTCAATGAACGGTTATTCCTCTAAGACATGTACTCATGTTCCAATGTACTTTTTTTCCTTCAAGGTATGTATTTTTGTTCTTCTAAGATATGTATATTTTGTAAATATTTTTCAAAGTGAAGAACTTCATTAATTAATACATGCTTTACCACTTAAAAATGAATTCAAAATTCCAGTGAACCTTTAAAGGACATAAATTGACTTACTGAAAGATTTAGGCATTCTAGCTTCTGCTAAAGGTAATACATGGTCAAATGTTGCATCTAAAATCTGTAAAATATAATTAGAATGAGCAAATAAATACATATGACATACTGTCAAGTAACCGGATTTCATGGTGTGACCCGATATTTTCACTTGTCACCCGATTGGGTTGTTAAATAACCAGATAATCAAAGTTGTCACCCCTTTTCACCCGGTTTTGATTTCCGGTAACGTTTTGTAAATTAATGTTCGTATTTACATTTCCCGTTATTTTTAGTAGTTCAGACAGTGAACTTTTTCAATAGTTACAACAATAAACAACGATTTTAAGTCAGAATTAAAAATTGACACATTATGCCCAGTTTTGGTCCAAGTAAAAATCTTAATCTAAAAAGGTGAAACAAAGCCAAAGGTATTCAATGGATATGAAATTTCATTATCATGTCTGTTGCTTATAAGTAGGTAGTATGTGAGTATTAAAGTGTGTATAAATTGCTCTATAAGTAAATAATTAGGTTGGAAAAAGTTTGTTGCGCATTTATAATAGAATAATTGGGATGAAAAAAGTTGACCCAATTTTTTACCATCCAATGCAGGTCATGACCAGATTTTGGGTAATTGGAGGTTGAAAGGTATGACATATGAATTTCTTTGTATGAAGTAGCAGGGATAGCTCTGACTTCTTATATCTGTCGCCAGAAAAATCGCCAACTTATACTTTTTGTTGCCAATTACAAAAATTTGGCACAATTAGGAAGTCCCCTATTGATTTTCTAGGTCGGACAATGGACTTTTTAATGGACTTTTGTGCTGTCCTTCTTCCACACTAAATGAATAGTTCTATTTTGTATTTTTTGTTTTGGTGGTACAAATTCTTTTATCATTTACATGCTTTGCTTTTCCGGTTTGAATCGTTCGCTTAACATTCCTTGTTTGCTGCCTTTTGCGGGTACTATTTTCAAACTTTTCATAGTTATTTCCTTCAATTTCAAAGTCGTTAATGTTTCATCTGCAGAGAGATGTTTTTATTCCCCCTACAATGTTGGATTTTCAATTTTTTTTCTTTTTCATTTACATGCTTTCTTGATTTGGTTTGAATTATTTGCTCAGCAGTCCTTTTTTACCACCTTCATCTTTGTGTGTAATTTTCAATTCAAAGTTGTTCAAAAACCTTCAGCTGTTCATAGTATAATTGTCCTTATGATGAGGGCCAAATGCTATAATTTAAATGACATTACTTTGAAAATGCCTAGTTTCAAATAAGTAGTTAATATTTCAATAGGTCAATAAAAGTATTAAAACAAAAGTTGAATTAGCAATTATTTGCATAAAGTTTGTTAAACTTCAATATTATCTCTTTAAAATAGTTTAATAGAATTGATGTGCAATTTTTAGTAAAAAGTAACACTGAAAAGCCTCTTTAATTTCGTTTTCAGGGGAGTAACTTAACTTCATAATTGCGTAATTTAATCCATTTGTTTTCTTGAACATTTATGAAAATAAGTGATATTTAACCAAAAAAATTGATGGGTGTTCCATGAAACACTTGTGTCGCCTGCACTAGAGAAGAGCCATTTTTGACTCAGTTACGATCTATTTATAGCATTTCAAAAAACCAGAAAAAAAGAAATGAATTACATCAGATAATATATTTAATAGATATGTTTAATAACACTCCTAATCAGTGATATATACAATGTATATATACATATATTCATACCTTTAATAAGAAATATTGAAAAGTAAAATTTGGCACCCTATGAAATACAAAACCCTGTCTCTTACTATTCAAATGATATACATTAAACATGAAGTAGATGTCTGACACACATGAATTCGATAAGCACAATATGGAACCTATATTAAAGTCACATACACAAAGTGGCTGTGATTTGAAGCTGCTGAGAAAAGTGTTACGAAAACAGGAAGTAGATGTCTGACAGAAATGAATTTAATAAGCCAAATATAGAACTTCATACTAAAGTCACATACAAAATTTCAAGTGGCTGTGATATGTAGTTGCTGAGAAAAGTGTTACGAAAATTTTTACCATTGACAGTACTTGTTGAAAAAATTCCAAGTCCTTAAACAGGAAGAAGTTGTCTAACAGACCTGAATTTGATACGCGCAATATAGAACCTCATACTACAGTCACATACAAAATTTCAAGTGGTTGTGATATGTAGTTGCTGAGAAAAGTGTTACCAAAATAGTGGGACATACAACGACGACGACAAAGCCGTAAGACGACTAAAGTGATCCCTATAAGTCACCACACACTACGTGTGCTGGCGACACAAAAATGAAGGGTATAAAATATTAGTGTATAATAATACTCTTTCAATTCCTTTGATTGGGCTTGTATCTGTCATAAGTCATTTTGGCACATGCACAGGTAAATAAATACTTCCAAAGGTAAACACATCGGTCGACAGGTAATACAGATGACCGGAAATAAGCAATGGCCTGCAATATTGTTGCCAGAGGCTATGAATTGATATTAAATTATTACCTATGATTATTTTAACAACAAAAATCACGAAAGGTATCAACAAAGAACGGTAAAAATTGGATAATACTGGAAAGTTGATTTGAAAAACGTTGTTGCAAAAAAAAATCACCAGGGATAATTTTTTGAATGAAAATAAAATTGCAAATTGCGACATTGGCGAAGCCCAGCGCCATCCCTGAAGTAGGAATATCAACAATATTAGAAATAATACTTTAAATTTACATGTAAATGCCAAAATACAAGATTTAAAAAATTTTTAAACTTTGAAAAAAAATGGAAATACATGTATTGAAAACATGATTTACAAATTTTAAGGACACATAATTCATGTAAGTGATTAGATTAAAAGCTACAATATGTACCTGATGAATATGTATAAAACCATAAACCAGTCATATTAATTCAAGACTGAAACATCTTCTGTTCATTAGGAAAGTTAACCAAAAGAAAGTACATGTAAAGTGAAAAGTGATCAGTTTTATAATAAATTATCAATCAATTAAACAAAAATTAAAGCAAAAATAAAATACAATTTTTCAAGGATTTGTAAAGTGAGAAGGAATCGCATCTCGTATTGTCTCGTAAGATCCACCGTAGCGAGATTTCGTTTTACTCGCCACTACAATTTGCTATACTCGCTTCAAACCTATCAATCACGTTGAAATATTGCTTTATCCAACTTTTAATTTCTCTTTCTAAACACGATATGATACATTTCATACGTGGGTTTGTCGATTTTCCTTATCAGAGCCAGATATAGACTGCCATTTCATGTAAATCTATATGTAAAATCAAGTCCCATCCTTTTCGGCATGTATTTCAGATCGTGATATTTTGAAACGAATAAAAGCCAGATATAACTATTCAACAAACCTAAAATTTCTATAACAAATTGACAAAACCATAATTAGTGAAGGAAGTGTGTTTTATACCTTTTTATATCCCAATCTCAGCTCTTATGGAAAATAATTAATCTTCGTACCACGCTGTAACCTAATTTTTAAATGGTTACAAACTAAACAAGTCAAATTTGTCACAAAGCAAGAAAAGTGATATCATTTTACTTATTGAGCAACTGAATCATACATACTTGATTACCGAAAAACACGTTTTATAACATAATTGTTGATTTTGAAGGCGGAGATTCAAATAAATAATATACGATGAAGACTGACAATACTGTGATGTTTGCGAGGGTGGAAATGTTGACCTAAGTTGAAAGAAAACTATTTCTCTTGGTATCAGAACTACATTTTCTTCGCTAAATATGTATAAAATATAGTTGGATAAACGTTCTGAACACGTAAACAGGCTAGTTTATTTCCGAAGCGATGACACTTTCCGCCATTAAATTGAACAAGATTAGCTTGGGTGCAAGGCATTGTGGGTAATATTTTGTAATCTCACATCACCCCAGCTTATTATGCAATTAATAGAAAATCACCGCGAGATCGAATCCTTCTCACTTTACAAATCCTTGAATTTTTACACAAAATGATTATAAGATTGATTTTCAAGACCTCAATTTTTTTTAGTTTTTTTTTTTACTAAATGAAATCTCTTTTGTGCAAAATATAATTACAGTTTCAATGTAATAAAGTTCAATTCATTTCAATTTAGGATTACAGTATATTGCACATCATCATGTTACAAACAATTGAGCGCAAGACTTATTGAGTGATATCAATTAATCAGTGTTATTTTTTGAGGTAAGAATGAGTTATCTCCTATGCAGTGAAGAGTCTGTAGAAAAATTATTGAGTAAAGGTGTACTTGTTTATGTGTAAATTTCTCACTTGTACCAGAATGTGATCACCATGAGTTGTATAATAAATGTTCAATACGCTGGGGTTTACAACATAACTTTTATACTGAATCAGTTGCAAGATCAATTTGTAGACTATAACCTGGAAAAATGATACAAATTCAGCAATTACATATACTTAATACACAACTTATATCTGGATAATTCATAGCTGCCAAAGTGGCTGGATATCCCGTATTGACAAGGCAATATTCCCCCTATTAACCAGACAATATATATATATATATACTTACTACAAAACTTATATCTGGATAATTCATTGCTGCCCATGTAGCTGGATATCCCCCTATCGACCAGGCAAATAGGGCAATATTATCTGGCATAAAACCTAATTTGTGTATGGCATATTGCATAACAGCATCTATTGCATTTTGTTCCTGATCTGGTAGTGGAGCTCCCTATAAAAATTTGATGAAAAGTGATAGAATGTGATTTGGACAAAGATATATGTCTAAACTGTACTAAACAATTTTCCATTTTTTATTTTTAAACTTTTCAAATTGTATAATAGCTTCTTACATGAGAGCAGATCAAAGATCAGGGTATCTTGCATGAATGTTAAAAATTCTGTCTTTTCTCGAGTGGAGCAAAACAAGAGAATAAGACCAAGAATTTCTTACATGAGTGAAAGATATTTCGATCTTTGATTTTGACCGAATGTAAGTAGATATTTCTATTGTAAAATATGCCAAGAAACATCTGGAAACCTATACTGTGCTTGTAAGGTTGTCGCCATTTGAGTGACGTCAGATGTTTATGACGTTTAGTCTTGTATCACAAAAATTAACACTTATGGTTGGTTATTTACCCATGGGAGATGAGGTAGCGTGCATTGATCTCACATGGGTCGTCTCACACTGTAAACTACCATTTACAGAAGAAAACTAAATCTTACATAGTAAATGTAAAACATACATATTTTTTCCAAAAAACAACATGTAAAAGTAACAGATATCTTGAAAACAGATAAAGGTGATACAGGGAATTTCTAGCCTACTCTTAGACAAAAAACTTACATAATGTAGTGTTAAAAAAAATCATTAATCATTGTGATTTGCAAATTGTTGCTATTTCTATTCATTTGAAGGCCAATATGTTTACCTACCAAAACAATAATTTTATAGCATGTGACTTCAAGAAGTGGCACAGATACATGTAGAACATGTACATTTCATAATAATGTAAAAACCTACAGAACTGCCTGCAAATCCTGGATGGTTCCAACCTAGTACAGAGTAGCCAGCTTCCATAGGTGTCACTGTACAACCTATCTCATAGAAGCCTGCATTTCCTTCACAACATATCACCTGTAAAACAAAATATTAAACTATAACAGTACCAATAAATAGTTGAGAATTTGTTAATTTCAACATCCTTTTTTGAAATAAGGCTATCTATGTTTCTATCTGTGCTGCAAATATTTCAGCTGCAGTTTAAACTACATGTTAATGAATTATGCCAAACTACATGTAAATTAATCCAAACTACATGTAAATTTATAATGCCAAACTACATGTTAATTAATTATGCCAAGACAAAGAAATAGTACCATTTTTAACTAAACCTACAATCACAGACAACCTTGTAACTGACCAGAAAAATGATGAGGCAAAGTGAATTTTCAAAGGAATTATTTTGAAGTGAATGTCAATTCCAACTGCTTGTGTCACCTCAAAAAGGCTTGTACTGCAGTCTTAAAAAACTTAATAAATTTCAGCACTCAAAATCCCTGCCTTAATTTTAAGATCCTAGATAGTATTGTCATTTAGTACATAACATGTAAAAATCCTACGATTTCATTGGATAATCTGACGTCACTATATTTGAACAGCTATTTGTTTACCTTGACAGCGGGATACTATACTTGACGACGGGACTATACCTCACGTGACTTCCGGTTTACTATACTTTGCCTCCTTCTGATTTTGATTTCTTTTATGTTATGTACTAAATTAATTACGGACTTCTCCCTTGGGAACCGTTTTCCTATAGTGTTGTCTGGTGCGAATAGTGCCCTCGCCTGTCGGCTCGTGCACTATACGCCCAGACAACACTATAGGAAAACGGTTCCCTCTGGAGAAGTTCATAATAGATTACTAGTAATGTTGTAGCAACACATATCATTTATAGTATAACTATAATCGACCATGGTGAATATAAAAAATGTCACAAGTTGCAAACACCACAGCAGGATTGTGTGACATTTTTATTCATATTCATCATGGTCGACTAGTAATGCTTTTTATTACATAGATTTTTTTAATCAAGAACAGAAATTTAAGATGCAAATCATTTTTTTCATATCAACATTCCTATGTCAAAGAATAATGTACCAGTTTTACTTACTAAAGTTTTACCATTGCTGCCAACTGTATTACGTCTGTCAAAAAATAATGTATCAATTTCATTTTTATCTTCTGTCTGTATTTTCGCCCTGACTCCATGTTTCTTTAAAAGAAGCAAACAAAATTATAAACCATTACTATAAAACCTATTTCAGGAACCATGTCATCTGTGTATCACATATAGTGCACCCTTGTTATATCACCATATCTAAGACGAGGGAAATTTTTGGCAATAAGTGAGGGTGGTGATATATCGAGGGAATAAGTAACATAGAAACTATGTTAATTGTTGAAAAAGGGACTTTGAAAAAGGTTGGCGATAAGTGAGGGACCGACATTAAAGAGGGACAATACAACAAGGGAGCAATGTAAAATTAATTACATTAGAGCTTCTAAAAATCTACCTTTAATGGACCAACAATTTTTGTTTATGTTATAGCTTTTCAAAGATTATAAGACAATCAATTCTCATGAGGACAGTTACATATATACAGCATGTGCAAAATATTGATATCTTAAAGACTGTGATCAAATTTCATGCATGTCTCTTTTCATTCATATTAGTTTCAGTCTGAAAGATCTATACCGTAACTGACACATTTAAAAATTTTCAGAGATTTTTTGTTGTCCACTTTTCACATAAAAAAGGCAAATACAATATAGGATAAATACATCTTTTTTAATATTTAAAAAGCTGACAAAATCACACTGCACAGTTGATTGCAACAACTGTAGTTTGGGTGGTTAAAACTAAAATAATTATTTGTTCTAACTTGTCTTTCTAGAAGAAGTTTCCTTTTATATAGTTTATATAGTTGGAAATTTTTTTTTATGTTTTCAATATGATTAAAACTACAGATTTTGATGTTTATGTAGGACAAAGTGTGATAAGGAATTACTCTTGAAATATGAAATAAAAAGTAGGGGTCACCGATCATTTTTTTTTAAGTCATGAAAATGTGATTTTTCCCTTATTATTCATTATAATCATCTCCCATTTATTAAATATGATTTTTTTTTTTAAATTGATATAATTTGCATTCAAATGGCATAACTGTTGCTTATTTCATTAGATTAATTATAAATAAACTTTACAAAATCATTTTGACAATAATCTAATTTTGGATTCCAATTTTTTATCACATGAGTAAGGTGAGACACCTGAACTACCTTAAAGTGAAGTTTTTGTGTTTTTAACATTTGCTTCATATCTCATTTTGTTGTTATAAATATATTTGAAAATTAGGAACATTTTTGTATGAAAGTCACAAATTACTACACATACAATAGTAATAATACATGTAAATAGGAATTCAACATGCATTTAGGTACATGTAGACACATGAGAACTACAAGTTGTCTGAATTCACTAGTCCTGAAGTAATTTTAACTGCCCAGATTAAATATAGCTTTGAGAAATCTTCCAAATTTTATTTGCCCTTTACAAAATTAAGTAGTCCTTCCTTAAATTTATATTACTAGCCTCTGGCTACTAGCTTAGGACAATTTGGAAAAATGCCAGGGGTGTAAAATTAATTCTTCAAATTTTTATTTGCCTTCCAAGTGCCTTATTAGAATATTTTAATTATGAGACTCGCTTTTCTAAACCAAGAAATAACTTATACTGCAGAAAATTGATATTTGCAAAATGTATGTTATCAATGTGAAGAAATATCAGAATATAAAACATTCAGACATTATTTCAAAATGGTAATGAGGTACAAGTAATTTGATCATAACTGTAATATGAAGCATGAATGTTACATGTATTCAGGGTTGCCACTCTTTTCCTCATATGAAATTCAAGGGTATTTCAAGGGTTTTTCAAGATTTTTACAATATTTCAAGGATTAAAAAACTAGAATACTGACAAAGTTAGAAAGGGCCCCGCCCCCTTGCATGTCCCAAAAACCTGTTTGCGGAATTTCATGGAAATCATAAAACAATATTTGGGGAAAATCAAAAATAACAAAATCCTAAGTTATTGTAAATTTAATTTCTGTATATGGCCGTTTTGACAACTATGGGTCATCTGTTCAGATCAAATCAAAACATTGAATAAAAATATATGAAGGTCATTTCAAGTTACACAATATATCATACGACAGAGCTAATTCTCAAAATATGATTTTTTTTCATATATAAACTAAGTTTTTTTTTCCCCAAAATGTTTTATGAATCTCCTAAAATTCATTAGGGGCCTTCTTTTGATCAAGTTCAACACTGTGCATAAAACTTATAAATATCTGTGAAGGTCATTTCAAGCTATCATACAACATAGAGCTTATTCTCAAAATATGCTGTTTTTCATATAAAAACTATGTTTTTCCCCCTTTGGATGCATTTCACATAGGGTCCCTAATGGCAGTCAACAAATAATTTTTAACATTAGTTTTAAAGTTGCCACATCAATACCTATTTAGAAACCAAATTTCATTGAAATCAGACAGTATTGAATTTTCCCGCCTTTTTTAATGGCCTTTTTGAAAATGGCGGTCAACGAACAATTCTTAACATCAGTTTTGAAGTCACAATATCAATACCTATTTGGAAACCAAATTTTATTGAAATCGGACAATGTTGAATTTTCCCGCCTTTTTTGGCGGCCATTTTGAAAATGGCGGTCCACAAACAATTTTTAACATCAGTTTTGGAGATGCAACATCAAAACCTATTTGGAAACCAAATTTCATTAAAATCGAACAATGTTGAATTTTCCCGCCTTTTGTGGCGGCCATTTTAAAATGGCGGTCAACGAACAATTTTCAACACAGGTTTTGAAGTCGCAATATCAATAT
>MJUU01019718.1:83318-111230 GCA_002080025.1 Modiolus philippinarum
TGGTTCAATTTGCTTCAGCCTTTTCAGAGCAGAAGATGAAAATGTGATTTTTCCCATAGGGTCCAATGTTAAACCTAAGTTCCGCGCTGGCGGCCATGTTTTTTATCAGATCAGAACGAAATGAGCAATCTTTGTAAAGGACCTTCCATACATCATTTCTGTAAAGTTTGGTTGAATCTGCTTCAGTGGTGTCAGAGGAGTAGATGAAAATGTAATTTTCCCATAGGGTCCTATGTTAAACCATGTTCCGTGCTGGCAGCTATGTTGATCATCAGATCGGAACGAAATGAGCCATCTTTGTTAAGGACCTTAAGTACATTATTCCTGTAAAGTTTGGTTCAATTTGCTTCAGCCTTTTCAGAGCAGAAGATGAAAATGTGTTTTTTCCCATAGGGTCCAATGTTAAACCTAAGTTCTGCACTGGCGGCCATGTTTTTTTATCAGATCGGAACGAAATGAGCAATCTTTGTAAAGGACCTTCCATACATCATTCCTGTAAAGTTTGGTTGAATTTGCTTTAGTGGTTTCAAAGGAGAAGATGAATATGTGAAAAGTTTAACAGACCGATGGACGGACGACGGACGCCAAGTGATGGCAATAGCTCACACTGACCCTTCGGTTTGGGGGGTATATAGGAATCACCCTGTCTGTCTGTCCGTCCGTCCGTCTGTCTGTCCGTCTGTCCACACTTCTCGTAAGCGCAACTCCTCTTAAACCACTTGAAGGATTTTGATGAAACTTTACACAAAGGAAGGACACTATATGGAGATGTGCATGAAGGAATATGATTATTGACCGAAACCAGGAAGGTGAGATAATTTGACTTTGACTTTTCGTTGATTCCCTATTTATGGGTTACCTTGTAAGAGCAACTCCTCTTAAACCACTTGAAGGATTTTGAAGAAACTTAACACAAAGGAAGTACGTTATATGGAGATGTGCATGAAGGAATATAATTATTGTTTGAAACCAGGAAGGGGAGATAATCTGACTCTGACTTTTCGTTGATTCCCTATTTATGGGTTACCTCGTAAGCGCAACTCCTCATAAACCGCTTGAGGGATTTTGATGAAACTTTACACAAAGGAAGGAAACTTTATGGAGATGTGCATGAAGGAATATAACTATTGTCCAAAACCAGGAAGGGGAGATAATTGGACTTTGACTTTTCGTTGATTCCCCATGTATTGGTTACCTCGTAAACGCAACTCCTCTTAAACCACTTGAAGGAATTTAATAAAACTTTACACAAAGTAAGAACACTATATGGAGATGTGCATGAAGTAATATAAGTATTGTCAGAAACCAGGAAGGGGAGATAATTCGACTTTGACTTTTCATTGATTCCCTATGTATGGGTTACCTCGTATGCACAACTCCTCTTAATCCAACAAGAAACTTTAGACAAAGGAAGAACACTATATGTAGATGTGTAAAAATATCAAATAGGCTGAAAAAAGGTGAATTTTATATTTGTCTGATTTAGACAGAGTGTTTTCATTGGAACCCTTGTGAAAAGATCTTTCTTGAAGATTATATCATTGTGTCCATACTTTTATTGTGTCCACACTTGTACTGTGTCCACACCTGTATTGTGTCCACACCAACTTAATTTTGCACTTACCATATCGATTCAGGGTTCAATCAGCGGGGGTATATTTGGCTGCCATTCGGAAACAGCTCTTGTTAATCTTGGCGGGTCAGTCTTAATCTTCGGGGTGAGTATTATTCTCCTACTCCAATTATTAAAAATTAATAATATGAGTAGGAGATTAATAATTTGACATCTCTAGTGATGCTGACAGTTGTAATTTGTAAACAATAACCAAGCAAGCTCAGAAGAACAATTTCAAGTTCTGTGACATGAAATGTATTCACATTTTACCATGAAAACCTTACAGTTTTGATCTCTAGCGAGTAAGAAAAATAGAGAAAAATGTTCCAAATATCATTGATCTACATGGATAAGCAATCCTACCTCTTCTATCAGTTTGGCCCTATTCTGACATAGTGTAGGTTCTAAAAAAATAATAACATGAATCAGTAACAATTAATTTCAATATCAGGAATATAAATTTACTGAAAATACTTAAATGTATTTCTGATTTGCATAAAAATTTAGTTCATACATCAATGGATAAAATTTAATTACTCTTGAGTGAAGTTTCATTTTTTTTGTGTTAAAAATTTTAATTTTTGAAGACTGATATTTGTTAGAAATTATTACATAGAATAGGAAATGCTTACATGAATGAAATTATGAATTAAATTTCCCTTGAGAACAAACATATAAGCTATAAGCTTACATGAACATGTGCAACAAAAAAATTCCATAAACAACAAAAGTTCTACCCTTAAAAGAATTTCTTATACTTGTCCAGCACTAATCTATCTCCATGACATTTCGGCCTTTTGCCTTCATCAGTCAAAAAATCCTTACTTCACTTTACATAATGGTTGTGTATTGTTTTCTGTCTCAACATGTTTTGATTAAGCTCTTCTTTACTGTACAGTTGTTTCCAATTATGTTTTACATAATTACATAGGAAAATTCAATTCATAATTACATACATGTTAACATATCAAATTCAATGCCTCTGAAATTATATGTAAAACATTCATTTCATATGTAATAATGTTAAACAGAAATTTCTTGATTTTTTATCTATTGTCTTTGTTCTAAGTTAGGCCAAAAAAAAATTTACACATGTATCTGTTTAGTGTAGACTGCTAGGAAAAACAAGGGTTGGTAGGTCTAAAAATATTATAAATGTATATTGAGATTCACAATGGGGACCCCTTTCCTGCAATCAGACCAATTTTTCATAGGCAGGAATATATTTTGTCAGATGGATTTTTCCAGAGTTTCTCACGTCATGCTTGACACCCCTTCAAGTCTACACATGCACTTTTTTGTGATGATCCCACTTCTACCTTACAACCCATAGAGATAGACTATATCTGTTTGTTTCATGAACTTTCATGACTGTACTGTACATGAATTTTATAAAACTGCTGAAGGGAGTACAAGGGATGTCTAAGGGATGTCTTGAACTTTTTGACGAATATGAATATTCTGTTCTCTAATTTTGTCCTGTTTTCGCGTGTCCTGAACAGTTGGAGAAATATGTTTCTCCTCTCTAGAGAGAATGTTGTTCTCTGCAAGTGATAGGATGAAATTCAATTAAGATGTCAAACATGTTTGCTGTTTTCCGACTCCACCATTGTGATGTTTATGAAAAAAGGCGACCGTGCCTGATGACGTCACACCAAAAGAACACATTTATAAGGATCATCAGAAAAGGGGGGGCGCGATTTTATCAAAAATCTTAATTATTAGAGAAATAAAATCCACAACTGTACCTCGTGAGAAAGGACATTTCTACACTCTTGATACATGTAGTTAAATCTTTAAATGATTTAAAAGCTTGGCAAGCCTCACATTTAAAATGTTTGAAAATTTAACTATCTCTAGTGTAGAAATGTCGTTTCTCACTGGATGTGATTATGGATTCTATGTATCACACAGTGACTTTAAGATGTAAAACAAAATAAAACAATTAGTTTTTTGTAATTCTATTTTGTATTATGTAATTATATAATTTTCATACACTTTCATTTCTAATGGGAAGGTATTGGTTTATAAATTAAACTCACTTACATGTATTAGCACATAATATGTTAATTAAAGAAATGAAGATTTTAGAAGTGGCCCAAATCTGCAATGTATACTGATGACTTATATTGTTCTAAAATTTAAATGGATATAGTGTAATCTGTTGAAACTGTACTTATAATTGTTCTTTGGTACAGTTGTTAAACCAATTTTTTTAACGAAGTGCCAAAAGATAAACTCAATTTCTTCTGTAAGTTACATACCAAGTAAAGTATTCATTAGAGCTGTTGCTCCAGGGTACATCATTCTTCTACCAAATGTATGCGCACACATATAGCTAAAAAATAAATTGCTTGCGTCAATTATAACTTTATACATGTATATCAAAGTTTTAATAAAAATGCCAAAATACTGTGAATAATATGTTTTCTGTATTAATGAAACCTTTTTCTCTTATGATTCCACCTAATTAACTTCGTCTTGTTTGCAATTGATAATATAATTCTCATTTTCAAAGATATTTCAAGGTTATCTAAAGCAACCTGATTATCTGATTGTAATGGGTAAAAATTTTTATGGTTGAATGGTTCCCAATTCAAAAAAACAAGTGAACAATATCACGGGTAATTACACTGCACATGAAAGATGTTGATCTGCAAAAACTACATATTGTAGAAATCTAAAAATAACTTTGCAAAAAATATTACCACAGTATTTTGTAATATTTATCACAACAGAAAAAGTATTCCCCACTCTTAACATTTGAATAGGGTTTGTTATCAAAGATGACTGGTTGATTTTAAACTATTAGAAACTTGCTTGAGGGCACAGGCTCATTCCTAAAATTTCAAATAATAAAGCCAGTTTTTGGTTCCAAAATTTTTGTTAACATTTTTAAAGAGTCAAAAGTTTGAAGTAACGCGTAATCTTTGTTGTTGTACAAATTTAATCTTTATAACTATACATACCTTATAAAAGTTGCTGGGACATGCATAATATATGACAGACCAACACCTGAAGGCTTTGGCACTTGTATTTTTGTTCTTTTAACTCCACTGAAATATATTTATATCAATATTCAGTATATATACATACAGCAAAATACTACTATTTGGAAAGCCATTTTGCTGTTCACATGTTTAGGGCTCTTACATCAAACCCATGTAACATTAACGTCCTATATATATATACATATATATATTTAGTACATAACAGGTACAAATCCCATGATTTCATTGGATAATCTTGACGTCACTACAATTGAACAGTTTATGTGTTTACCTTGACAGCGGGATACTATACTTGACAACAGGACTATGCCTCACATGACTTCCAGTTTACTATACTTTTGCTTCTTTGACCTTCTTTGTCGGCTTGTACACTATAGCACCAGACAACACTATAGGAAAACAGTTCCCAAGGGAGGAGTCCATAATAGATTACCCCTAATAATCTTCTGTGCGAAAATAATTTTGACTTAACATATGTCAAAGTGTTTATGAGTCCGTAAATTCATATTTTTGTTCAAAATCTCACATCCATGGCCACTAATAACATGGATGTACCCTTGTTTTTCATCTAGTACTTTTGCTTAAACATGTGATAGGGGTAATGTGACTTGAACTTACTTTGAATATTATAAATTACAGTTAATATAGTGGTAGGGTGGCCAAATGGTTAAGGTTTCAATCATAATGGCTTGACACCAATGTGGGTTCTAATCCCGCACATAGTTGCCAACTCACATGATTTTCGCGTGTAACACACGCTTTTTCAACGGTTTACACGCGTAGATTTTGTCACACGGCGTGTACACGCTTTTCCGAACTTCACACGCCATTACACGCTTTCGTTGTTTACGTTTTTGGTTATTAGCGATATCGCGGTTTTCGTGATTCTCTGGACTTTTCCACATGGTTTTGGTTTTTAGCGCTATCGATTCCCGTGATTCTCTGGACTTTTCATGAGCGTAGGGTAAATTGTTAAACTTCGATTTCAGGCAAACAACTGATTTTGAATCATAACTCGTTTCAGTTTCTTGGTTGGTTACGTCCACTAAAGACACGAGTGCAAAGAGAAAACGATATTTTTGTACCGGATTCGTGATACCAAAACAAAATTTGGGAGTCCGGGTTTGATGTAAAAGAAAGTGATCGGACAGTAGGGACTAGGGCCAGTAGGAGGCCTTTGCAGTTTACAAATTTATACTGGATGATTTGGCATGTTTACAGAAAATAATCTAGTCAGATATACAAAAGCTCGGACTCATGAAACTCTTAATCTGTCAAAATGGGTCCAAGACCATTAGTTCCTTATCAGCTACAGAAAATTGAATAATGGGGTCATCAAGGACAAGGCTGAAGAAACTCTTCACTAATTTTTTGGCNTGCTGTGCGAAAATAATATTGACTTACCATATGTCAAAGTGTTTATGAGTCCGTAAATTCATATTTTTAATCAAAATCTCACATCCACGGCCACTAATAACATGGATGTACCCTTGTTTTTCATCTAGTACTTTTGCTTAAACATGTGATAGGGGTCATGTGACTTGAACTTACTTTGAATATTATAAATTACAGTTAATATAGGGGTAGGGTGGCCAAATGGTTAAGGTTTCAATCATAATGGCTTGACACCAATGTGGGTTCTAATCCCGCACATGTCAATGTCATAATATATTTGCTCGGGCTCCACAGATTTTCTAGCTTGAAACCTGGGGCTTTCTTCTTCCACAAGCCTTGTGACAGCGAAAAGCTCACAACTGCTAAACAGATGTTAATCTGGCTGTCAGTTTTAAAGCTAGTGTACAGCTTATTATATATTATCATCGGCTAAAGAGCTAACATCGTGAGTTAGGCTGCACGTAGAAATCTATTATACAGTAAGGCAAAGCCTAACTCACAATGTTAGCTCTTCAGCCGATAATTTTTTTGTCTTCTGTGTACAGTTTCCACAAGTATATTGTTCTATTAAAGATTATATCACAATACTAGAGGTACTGCTGAACGCAGGAGGGCCCGCAATAGGCAGTCACTTCCTTTGTACCAAATTATCAACATTTGTTTATGAAAATATTTTAAAATAAAAAGTTAAAAAGTATTGGCAAACAGGAAGTAGTGGCATGGCAAACCTGAAAATAGCTTCCAGGATACAAATCATCATCATGAAGCTTTGCACCAAATATCAAATCATTCCCAGTTGTAGAAGCCCAGAAAACTTTGGTAAAAATTTTCATCCATAGAGTGGTATAATAAAAAGTTAAAGTATCGGCAAACAGGAAGTAGTAGCATGGCAAACCTGAAAATAGCTTACACGTTACAGCTCATCGTCATGAAGCTTTAGACTAAATATCATATCATTCCCAGATGTAGAAGCCCAGAAAATTTTGACGAAAAAATTTCATCCATAGAGTGGTATAATAAAAAGTTAAAGCATTGGCAAACAGGAAGTAGTGGCACGGCAAACCTGAAAATTGCTTACACAGTACAACTGATCATCATAAAGCATCAGACCAAATATGAAATCATTCCCACCTGTAGAAGCCCAGAAACTTTTGACGAAAAATTTTCATCCATAGAGTGGTTTAATAAAAAGTTAAAGTATCGGCAAACAGGAAGTAGTGGCACGGCAAACCTGAAAATTGCTTACACCTTACAACTCATCATCATGAAGCTTTAGACAAAATATCATATCATTTCCAGTTGTAGAAGCCCAGAAAACTTTGACGAAAAATTTTCATCCATAGAGTTGTATACTAAAAAGTTAAAGTATCCTCAAACAGGAAGTAGTGGCACGGCAAACCTGAAAATTGCTTACACAGTACAACTCATCATCATAAAGCTTCAGACCAAATATGAAATCCTTCCCACCTATAGAGACCAAGAAAACTTTGACCAAAAATTTTCATCCATAGAGTGGTATAATAAAAAGTTAAAGTATTGGCAAACAGGAAGTAGTGGCACGGCAAACCTAAAAATTGCTTACACGGTACAACTCATCATCATAAAGCATCAGACCAAATATGAAATCATTCCAACGTATAGAAGCCTAGAAAACCTTGACGAAAAATTCTCATCCATAGAGTGGTATAATAAAAAGTTTAAGTGTCTGCAAAAAGGAAGTAGTGGCACGGCAAACTTGAAAATTGCTTACACAGTACAACTCATCATCATAAAGCTTCAGACCAAATATGAAATCATTCCCACATGTAGAAGCCCAGAAAAATTTGACGAAAAATTTTTATCCATAGATTGATATAATAAAATGTTAAAGTATCGGCAAACAGGAAGTAGTGGCACGGCAAACCTGAAAATTGCTTACACGGTACAACTCATCATCATAAAGCTTCAGACCAAATATGAAATCATTCCCACATGTAAAAGCCCAGAAAACTTTGACCAAAAAAAATTGTTGACGGACAGACGGACGGACGGACGGACAGAGGACGGACGGACAAAGTGAAAACTATAGGGCACCCGCATCTCAATGCGGGGCCCTAATAATGTGTCACACGTATAAATTTATCTCTGTATTTGTAAGCATGCTAAAAATAGCCATTTACTGACTTTATGTAAAGATTGATTCAACACTACAAGGTGCTACACAAATACGTACGAGAAATATAATGCCGTTTTACAACAAACGAGAATTCAAAAACTGCCCATGCACTTTTTTGTTTTGAAAAATGACAAATAATGATCCTCTAGAACAACTGCGTGTGAAGTAAAAATCAGCAAACATGTTGCACGAAAATAACCCTGTGCAAGCCTCAAATAACCCACGTGGTTGTGTTGTTACACTCATCAACAAAGCAGTACAATAATTTTTCGCGCTGAATCACTGTATATGAAAAAGAAAAGAAATGGGGTAAATGTCAAGGAGACAACATCCCATATCCAGGTTAAAACGACCCAAAACAAAGTAGTTTGTAAGAATTGTATGAACCAATCACCGTTTACAAAAATGTCTACACAGAAGACAATGTTCGTTGTTGACTTGTTACGGGTGAATTTCTGTAATTTCCTACATGAAACAAATCTTGTCCTAACCTTAACCTTTGATGACTTCATGATGACAAGATGAAGAGCAAAAACATAAGTGTATACTTTTGTATTACAACATAATGATTAGGACATAGAACTATAGTCTTTAGTACATTCATCCCAATTGCTTTATTACTTCCAGTGGTTAATTTGACATGCTCTTTGTTGTGTCCTGTACCCATAAAGATTGGCAAATACATGTACTACAAAATCAGGAATTGGGTTGGAAATGGTAACATGAAATTTGACATTACAAAATGTATTAGAATTCTGCATAAATAAAAACTTTGACTCAGACTTCACAACTGATATGCATAACCACACATTATCTATTTCTTCCCCAATAACTGCAGTTTTATAACTCCATTCGAGTAGTTTCAGGGAAATTTCACTGACAAACTGTTTCAATACATAGATAGATGTAGTCAGTAAAATTTCTAAGTTGACTAGAGGATGACATGCCCCCAAGCAAGGTTGAATCAAATTGGGATTTTCTAGTAATATTTGTGTCTGTAAGACACATATGATGCCCCTGCTAAACACATGTTATTCTAGGTTGCACAGATTAACTACCGGTATGTACCCTCTATTACTAAATCACAAAAAAAATTATAAGTTGAGCAATGTATATTTTTGAAAAAAAAAAATGAACCGAAATCCTAATACATACCACATGCACATCTTCAATATAGGTACAAATGAACTGCAAAATTAAAGCTTCCTAGCCTCAACACTCTAGGAGGAGTTGTTCGGACAATCTGTGTACCTGTGTGTTAATAATTCATCCAATAAATGACTAAGTTCAACAATGTGTATTTTTTCTAAAAATGCATCAAAATCAAAATCCTTCCCAAATGCACATCTTCAATATAGGTACGAAAGATCTGCAAAATAAAAACTTCCTAGCATCAAAACTGTAGGAGGAGTTGCACGGACAAACTATATACCCTCTATCATAAAATCACTAAAAAATGACCAAGTTCAACAATGTATTTTTCTATCAAAAATGCACCAAAATCAAAATCCTTACCACATGCACATCTTCAATATAGATACGAAAGATCTGCAGAATAAAAACTTCCTAGCATCAAAACTGTTGGAGGAGTTACGAGGACAAACTATGTACCCTCTATCACAAATACACTAAAAAATGACTAAGTTCAACAATGTATATTTTTGACAAAAATTAACCAAAATGAAAATCCTTACCACATGCACATCTTCAATATATGTACAAATGATCTGCAAAATAAAAACTTTCTAGCATATAAACTGTAGGAGGAGTTGCGTGGACAAACCATGTACCCCCCTCGGACGGACGGACAGACGGACGGACCGGCGGACGGACAGACGGACGGATGGACGGATGGACGAGGGTAAAACAATATGCCCCCCGACTTATCGTCGCGGGGGCATAAAAAGGAGCATACCTTTCAGAAATAACTTTGAATCAGAATATGTTGTAAATGATGTCTGCCATGAAATTTTGTAGAATGAGTTCTGAAGCTGCAAAAATTGTATAAAATTGGTCCTTGGGAGACAGTTTTTTTCAAATGTAAACTTATATAAAGTTCTTACCTATTGTTAACATCACCCCAACTGAAGTCTACAGGCCATGCCCAGAATTCAAAATCATAACCTGACAGTAATTTCTGAAGAAAACAAATAATGTTATTGCATCATTAACTGTAAACAAAAACTAAACAATAATTTTTCCTAAGTACCAATGAAATGCAAGGCCTCCAATTCATATCATGGTAGATACATTAACTACCTTAATAGAGCTTGGTTGCTTACAAATAGGCTACTTAATTAAGCAAGGGCATGTTATCCATAACTTGAAGTCATCACGTCAGAAGTTTTACGGTCAACATCACGATCTTGTGGACCGCTATGGGATATCTGTTTCCTAAATGACAACATATCTTTCTCTTTGCCACTAAAGTTTGTTTTTCCTCTACCTGATTTGACATGTTCAACACGGCGGGTGTCTTATAAGAGGCAGGAGATGCTTACTCTACCGGCGCAACTGATCTCACCCATGGTTTTTTTGTTGGGTCCTTGTTGTTCTTTTTTGTATATGTGTGTGTCTTCCTTTTTCTGTTCTGTGCTGTGCTCATGTTATGTATTTGTTTCTTTGTTTTTCCGATGTTGTGATTGTCTTTTGATTGTTCGTTTTAGACTGACGGCCCAGTTCTCACTTACTTTAACAATATGTAAATATTTCCATTACAATAAAGTTTTCTAAATTGCATAAAAATAACATAAAACAATAAATCTTATCATTTTGATAAATATGTGTACAATGTTTGAGAGTCAGACATAACAAAAGAGGTGTAACAAGTGTAATATGATACAGCTTAAACTACAGTACCTGGCCAAAAGTGTTGGCGCACAATGGCAATGTCGTGCAAATAAAAAAATGAATCAATGTTAGGGAAAACAACGTTTTTAATGAATAAATAATAAAGACTATAAACCAGCTAGTATTTGTGATTTGATCTCTTGACCTGATGACAGTCCAAATTCTTTTTGGAAAGCTTTTGTATAAACTCTGAATATAAATAATGAATTTGAAATCCCATCAAGATATCATACACGACATGGACCAAATCTTGTCTGTTTATAATCTCATTCAAGCACAGGCATACCAGACAATTTATCACTTTCCGCACATTTTCAATTATGTTGAGGTCAGGACTTTGAGATGGCTATGGCAAAATTGAAATTTGATTGTTTGTTTTCCATTCAGAGGTTCGTCCAGAGACATGACAAGGTGCATTGTCTTCCTGCAATATCTAATGTGAATTTGAAAAATATCTGACTAAGACTGGCCACAAATTTTCATCTAAATGTTGATATATTTCTCGGAGTTAATAATTCTGTCAACTTGAGTCAATGTCCCAACTCCAAAGTATGAAATAAAAACCAAAAACATAGCTGACCTTTTCACAGTCCAGTCAGTGTTAGGAACAACTCCCAAGCAGTCGGAGTGAAATCAGACTTCCTCCAATCATAATACTTTATTGTCTTTTCCTATCTCTATTTTAGTCTCGTCAGAAAAAATAATCTGCCAACTTCCAAAGAAGTTTTGTCCTGCTATAACAAAGCTGCTTCTCAAGATTTTTGTTCATCACAGATCTCCTTTTAAAACCGTATTCAAACAATCTACTTCTTACTGTCCGAGATGACACATTTACAAGTCCAGTATTATTTACTTTGGTCTTTATATCTGATAAAGTAGCCCTATTGTTTTCCTTCACAAAGCGCAACAGGGTCCTCTGCAATCTTTCAGACGATTTCATGGTCGACCTGTTCAGGTAGCATTTTCAATGCTTTCTCAATTTTTTTAGCACTTCATAAAATTCTGAACAGTTCTTGCTTTTAAGTTAAGCATTGTTGCAATTTTTTTACCAGAATAATCCTTCCTTGGCAAATCTATAATTATTTTTTTCTGTTCAATTGACAATTCTTTACAGTTGAGTGCCATGATTTTTGCAGACAATTAAAGTAAACAAAATTGATGGGTGTTCCATGGAACACTTGTGTCGCCTGCACTACAGAAAAGGCATTAGTGCATGTCTAGATTAGGAGAGAAAAAATACTGCAAATTTGTTTAGAATATGAATTCCATTTTCGAAGGACTTATTTAGCTTTACAGACAGAATAAACAAATGAGCTATTTTGGCTCTGTGGCTTCTAAAATCTATAAAATCTAAATTTTATGTATCAGATGCACAACTAGATCAGGTGAACAACATATCCTGCATGTTTGGTTGGAATCTGACTTATAGTTATGATGGACTTGTGGATTAACACACCAGATTAACAAATGAGCAATTTTGGCTCTGTGAACCTCTAAAATCTGTAAAACCAAAATTCTAAGTATCATGTGCATAATTACACCAAGTGAATGACATATCCTGAAAGCTTGGTTGGAATCAAACAAGCAGTATTGAAGGAGTTGCGAATACAAAATCAGAATATCAGATGAGCTATTTCGGTTTGGTGAACGTCTAAAATCTGTAAAAACAAAATTTTTAAGTATCAGATGCACAACTGCACCTAGGTAATGACATATCTTGAAAGTTTGGTTGAAATCAGACTAGCAGTTTTGAAGGATTTGCGGATACATAAACCAGAATAACAAATGAGCTATTTTGGCTCGGTGAACCTCTAAAATCTGTAAAAACAATATTCTAAGTATCAGATGCACAACTACACCAGGGCAATGACATAACCTGAAAGTTTGGTTGAAATCGGACAAGCAGGTTTTGAGGAGTTGTGGATACAAAAACCGACAGACGACACAGGACGACGGCGCAAGACGACAGATAGTAATCCCTATGTGTCGACTCTGCTAACAGCAGGCGACACAAAAAGGGGAACATAATAAATACTTGACTGGTGCCAGAATGAAAACTACAGCTGTTCCCAAATGGCAACAAATTATGCCCCCGCTCACTGAACCCTGAATCAATATGGCAAGTGCAAATTTAAGTGTGTGTTGACACAATACAGATGTGGACACAGTACAAGTATGGACACAATTATATGCCTCCCCTTTTTCCAAAATATATTAAAGGGAAGTTCTGTGCCCGATAATCAATTCCATGGGTGCTGGGCAATCTTCCTGTAAAGTTTCATCCATTTTGAGTCACTTTGAATTTTCCCGCCCTTTTCCAGTTTCCATGGCAATGGCAGCCATTTTGAAAATTCTGAGACCCAAAATCATTTCTATGGGTGCTAGACATCCTTCTTGTAAAGTTTCATCAAATTTGAAGCTCTTTGAATTTTCCTGCCTTTTTTTCAGTTTCCATGGCAACTGTGGCCATTTTGAATATTCCAAAAGATATGTGTGTGCACATCTACTTATTATAAGTTAGATTCCTTTGAAGTAGTTGAAATTTGTTTGCAAACTTTCTAAAAAACATGAATAGTTGTGTTTTTCATTCCTATGGACGGACAAACAGATGGACAGACGGACGGACAGACAGACAAGGGTAAAACAATATCCCCCCCGACTTTTCGTCTTTTCGGGGGTATAAACTAGAGGCTGCCAGGAGCCTGTATCGCTCACCTGGCTTTCAGTTGCCACAATAAAGCTAACATTGAATGTTATACAGTTGAACTTAAGTCTCTCAAACTTTGGTAGCTCAAACACCACCAAGATCTTGAACTGTATTTACAGTCTGATGGTGTTTTACTATATTTCTTTGTTGGGCTTTTTTGACAAAAACGTACTTGCTAGACCTCTTTCCACTTGAGACATAATTTTGTAAATGCCAGTCAACAACAATTTTTAAAACCATATTTTTAAGTTACCACATCAATATCTATTTGGAAACCAAATTTCATTGAAATCAATGTTGAATTTCCTGCCTTTTTTTGCAGCTATTTTGAAAATGGTGGTCAACAAACAATTTTCAACACCACTTTTGAAGTAGTGACATCAATATCCACTTGGACACCAAATTTCATTGAAATCTGACATTATTGAATTTTCCTGCCTTTTTTTTTTGCAGCCATTAATTTTGAAATGGAGGTCAGCATACAATTTTTAACATCAGTTTTGAATTCACAACATAAATATCTATTTGGAAACCAAATTCCATTGAAATTGGACAATGTTAAATTTTCCCTCCTTTTTTGGTGGCCATTTTGAAAATGTTGGTCAACAAACAATTTTCAGCAACTGCTTTGAAGTCGCAACATCAATATCCACTTAGAAACCAAATTTCATTGAAATTGGACAATGTTAAATTTTCCCGCCTTTTGTGGAAGCCATTTTGAAAATGGAGGTCAACAAACAATTTTTAACATTGGTTTGAATTTGCAACATCAATACCTATCTGGAAACCAAATTCCAATGAAGCTGGACAATGTTGAATTTTCCCGCCCTTTTTGGAAGCCATTTTGAAAATGGCCGTCAACGAACAATTTTCAGCATCTGTTTTGAAGTTGCAACATCAATATCCACTTGTAAATAAATTTTCATTGAAATCGGACAATGTTGAATTTTCCCGCCTTTTTTGGCGGCCATTTTGAAAATGTCTGTCAACTAACAATTTTCAATATTGGTTTTGAATTCGAAACATCAATATCTATTTGGAAACCAAATTTCATTGAAATCAGACAATGTTGAATTTTCCCGCCTTTTTTGGCGGCCATTTTGAAAATGTCAGTCAACGAACAATTTTCAACACCGGTTTTGAAGTCGCAACATCAATATCTACTTGGAAACCAAATTTTATTGAAATCGGACAATGTTGAATTTTCCCGCCTTTTTTTGGCAGCCATTTTGAAAATGGCAGTCAACGAACAATTTTTTCACCAGTTTTGAAGTCACCATAGCATGGCAAACATTTTATCAATTTACACTTAACCTTCAACTTCTCTTGTTAGGGAAATAAAAGACAACAAAATATGAAAATTTGAAAATTCCATGAAAAAGGGCAACAACTTCCATGTGACTTCTATAAAGGGTTTGTGATTTTCTTCAAATTTTCAGGGTGGGTAGATCTTGATATGCTGAATCTTTTTGCAATTAAGACTTGACTTCTATCTGTTACACTTTTTGAAATAAAAAATACTAAAATATAGAAAATTTTACAGAAAAAGGGCAATAACTCCAACACCAGTTTTCGGATTTTCTTTAAAATTGCAGGGCTGGTAGATCTTGACATGCTGATTATTTTTGATATCTGTAACGGTTTTCGAGTTATTTGAAAAAAAAATGCAATTTACCCCTTTGTTCTATTTTTAGTAACAGCAGACATGTTGCTTGGTTTTTGGACTAATCGAACACAATTTCGAAACTGTTTACCCTGGTGATGATTCAGGTCAAGTTTGGTAACAATTGGCCCAATGGCTTAAGAGGAGAAGAATTTTTAAATTGATGACAAAAAGTATCAAATTTCTTAAATTTGACCAATAAAGGGCAATAACTCTTATATGGGTATTCAGATTTTCTTCAAAATTTCAAGGTGGGTAGATCTTGATATGCTGAACATTTTTGTAGTTTAAAGTTGACCTCTATCTGTTATAATTTTTGTGATAAAAAATAAAGAATATCAAAATTTTGAAATTTTCACGTAAAAAGGGCAATAACTCTAAGACAGGTTTTCCAATTTTCTTCAAAATTGCAGGGCAGGTAGATCTTGTCATGCTGATCACTTTTACTACGTGTCAGATTTTTAATATCTGTAATGGTTTTTGAGTTATTTGCTAAAAACAGCAATTTACCCCTATGTGCTATTTTTAGTAACGGCAGCCATGTTGTTTGGTCCTCGGACTAATCGAACACAATTTTGAATCTAGATACCCTGGTGATGATTCAGGCCAAGTTTGGTAAAAATTTGCCTAGCGGTTTCAGAGGAGAAGATTTTTGAAAAATTTACGACGGACGGATGGACGATGGACGTATGACAGACGACGATCGACGTGAAGTGATGAAATAGCTCACAGGGCCTTTTAGGCCAGGTGAGCTAAAAAAGACATGATATGTTATTCCAGGATAATATATTTCAAAACAAAACAAGACATGTGATTTTTACTTAGGATTTATCTTTACTGATTTTTTTATCTTACTTCCTCCATTGACGTTGTGCACTAACACATTTGGCCAGGTACTGTACAAAGGTTTAGTTATCATCTGACATTTAGATTTACTACAATATCTGCTTGATCATTTTCTGAGGAAAAAACACACATGTTAGAAAAAAACTAGAAAATGTGTTTATAAAACATGGATGCCCCATCGACAAATTTATCGCAATAGATAACCTTACCAATCATCAATGGAATTTAGTTCCCTATCACTGAATTGGGATGGAATCATCAAGAAGTACTGTCATGACTGTTACAGATGTTTATTCATTAAAGATTGCTAAGTGATGGACATAAACATAAAAATTACCCAACTACAGTCGCTGAAGCATAAAATATTGGTCAGGTTATAAAATTATGCATGAATTATGCAGTACTCACTATGGTGATTTATTTGATTAACTACCAAGTTGCTAATAAATTAGCCTAATGCAAAAATTTAACAAAGTCATTCAAACGTAAAATATAGGTCAAAGCCACTTAATTCTTGATGATTTGGGTAGTACTCATCAAGGCAATTTGATGAAACATCATTGTTGTATGATGCGTAGTTGTTGAGAAATGGACTTAAATGCAAAATTTAACAAAAGTCACTCAAGCATAAAATGTAGGTCATGGATCCCTAATTGTTGGTGAATCTGGTAGTACTAACCAAGGTGCATATACTGATTTAATAATATTAAAATATTACAAGAGGTTACCAAAATATGGACCTAAATGCAAAACTTAACATCGGGACGTACGGAAGGACGGACGGACAGAGGGACAAGGGTAAATCTATATGCCCTTCCACTTTGTGGCGGGGCATAAAAATGAAAGTAAGGATCTAAAGGTGGTATGGGGGTCTAAAATCTGTCAGATAGAATTGTCTGACATTTTTATGATTTAACTTTTGTTATCATTTAACATTGTTAACATTTTAATTTATTTTAGTTACATCAGGTAGAATTTTTTAAAATTTGCTAAAATATTAGCCAATTTACTTTCCTTCAATTTCCATGAAAAAAATTTGGGGGTCATCCAAATTATTTTTGAATAAATCACAAAAAACTGATTTTGTCCTATTATTTCTATACAAATTATCTCCCCTTAATGTACTAGGAGTTTGCTGAAAAGTTCAATATTCTGCATGGATGCAGAAAGAGAGTGGCATATTTCATCAAATTTAACTATTAAAAGACATTAAAAGTGGTTTCCGCAACATTCCATTAGTGAATTCCCTTTTTTGTCATGTGCAAGAATGATGCACAATTTTAAACTCCTGTACTACCTTAATTCTAAATTTATAGAATAACCCATCTTTTTTGTTAGATTTCATAAATTTTAACTTTATGGAATGAACACCAAGTACATGAAACATTACCTTATTGTGTGGAGTACATGATTTTTCTGCTGCCAGCAGTATTTCAAGGAACAAAGTATAATCAGCATTGTATGCTCTTCCTACTCCTGAAAAATGAAATATTTTTTACATGTATATTTCACATGTATTTTTAATATTGAAAAACAGAGCAATACACAATTTTCACTACATGTAATGTGAATATATAACACTAGCCATTTCAGAAAGTCACTAAAGAATTAACCATATTCTTCATCATCATTAAAGTTATTTTTTGTATTAATAACATTTCATTTTCACATTATAAAAAGTATATACACAAAATGTATTAAATTCTGTCAGGGCTTTTCCATTTAAATTCCCACCTAGGGGTGGAACACCATTTTTTTTCTGTTGGAGGTGGGTAAATTTCTACTTTATCCTCATAGTGTAATTATATATTAAATTTTTTTCTTCTTGGTGGGGGGTATAAAAATAACTGGCGTTTTGACTGGAATAGCCCTGAGAAGCTTACTGTTATTTTCATGGTTTGTCCATGGTATTTTAGCCCAAGTGACATCAAGTGACACAAGCCATTTCTTTCATCACCAAATGAACATGGGAAAATGTACTTTATGAACTTACCTCGCATTAAACAAGCAAAGCCATATACAAATGATAATGATAGTAAATATCCAAATAATGTTTTAATTCCTTCCTGAGTAAAATATCCTGAAAATAAAATAACAAAATTTTAGTTCAGAACTTAAGGTATTCATGACAATAATAGGTAAGGTTACTATGATTATACACATACTGCCTTTAATTGAGAATGGTATACTAGATTATTGTAAAGCAAAATAATATTTCCTTAAGAAAGCAACCGAAAGTAAGCGTGCAATAATTTTCCATATTGCACCAGTGCAAATATGACTTAAATTTCATGACGTCATCAAAACCAAAAATCCAATTTTTAACAGAAATTTTGGCTTTGCTATACAATAAAAGGGTCATTGCATGAATATTAGGGAATATTACCCCTCGTAGAATATATATTGCACTCACAAGCTCATGCAATATAAAATTCTACTCTGGACAATATTCCCCAATATTCATGCAATAACCCTATATTACCACACAAAGGAAGTATATCACCTGAGACAGTAGTCAAGGGTGATATTCTTTTCACGGTGTGGTAATCTAGTAAACCATCCAAAACTAAAGGCAGCATGTGCTATATTATACTTAAAATCTTGACTGTTTTTACTACTTCAAGTAACTTTTATGACATCACTGTACAATCAGAGCGGGCTGTATACTCGACAGAAGAGTAAAAAATACCACCCTTACGGTTAACCAATCAAAATTACAGAAATTCATGTGAAGTATAATAAATCATCATACCGAATGACATGAAAATACATTGCATTAACCAGAGTTCATAAAAACTTCTTTGAGTCACAGAACTGGCAAATTTAATTTTCTGTCAGGCTTCCAATACATGTATTTTTACCTGACATATGTAAGAAAAACATGAGGTTGCACGCGTTGTCGTGCTAGGTATACCCCCACTCGTATTGTTTTGAACATTAAAAAGGGAAAAAATGGCTAGGTCCTGCCGAACAGGAAGTTGATATCATAAAGCAAACCAAAATGAGAGACAACACATTCCCACTATATATAAAGTCAAATATCAAATTTGAAATAAATCGGCCCAGCAGTAGCTGAGAAAAGTGTGACGAAAATTTTCCCTATGTTCAATAAAGGGGAAAATGGCTAAGTCCCGCCAAACAGGAAGTTGATATCATAAGGCAACCAAAATGGGAGATGACGCATTCCCCCTATATATAAAGTCAAATACCAAATTTGAAATAAATCGGCCCAGCAGTAGCTGAGAAAAGTGTGAAGAAAATTTTCCTTATGTTCAATAAAGGGAAAAATGGCTAAGTCCCGTCAAACAGGAAGTTGATATCATTAGGCAACCAAAATGGGAGACGACGCATTCCCCCTATATTTAAGTCAAATACCAAATTTGAAATAAATCAGCCCAGCAGTAGCTGATAAAAGTGTGACGAATATTTTCACTATGTTAAATAAAGGGAAAAATGGCTAAGTCCCGCCAAACAGGAAGTTGATATCATAAGGCGACCAAAATGGGAGACGACACATTTCCCCTATATATAAAGTCAAATACCAAATTTGAAATAAATTGGCGCAGCAGTAGCTGAGAAAAGTGCGACGAAAATTTTCACTATGTTCAATAAAGGGAAAAATGGCTAAGTCCGCCAAACAGGAAGTTAATATCATAAGGTGATCAAAATGGCAGATGACATTTTCCCCCTAAATATAAAGTCAAATACCAAATTTGAAATAAATCCGACCAGCAGTAGCTGAGACAAATGCGGTAAATTTCGGACGGACGGACGGAAGGACAGACGGACGGACAGACAAGGATATTCCAATATACCACCCACTCAAGAGTGGGGGTATAATATCCAACTACAGCAGTTCTTTTTGCCAGTCATTGGGACTGTAAATAATCATAAATATGCCTGACCTGACATTTTTTTGTGAAATTAAAGGACAGACAATTTTTGCAAATATTGAATACACTATACCACAGAATTAATCCTATTCCAGAAGATATAGCCAGTTCATTAATAACAAGATAATTACAGTGTAAATATTATTGTGTAAGAACATGATAAAATATCTATAATTTCAACATCATGATTTTAATTATTACATTTGTATGTTCATATTTAGTAAACAGGTTTATTTGGGTTTCATTTTCCAGGTTTCATCAATTTATTCTGGATTTTTTTCTTATTGACAGACATGACAGAAAGCTGCAAATGTAGAAAATTCAGTTTCTTAACCTTTGTATCATGATGACTGAACATTAACTATGCATATTTCATCTCAAACTTATCATAGATTAAAGAATGTTTTCACAAATGACAGCACTAACAACAGCTAAGCAAAGACCACTCAATACCTCATGATTAATAACATGACTACAAGAAATAACTTGCCTATTCTCTACAAGGAAAAACAGGAAGTAGTGTCCTGACATGTTTGAAAATGCATCCCACAGTATTGCATGAACATGCAAAGCTTGTGGCAAAATTGAAAGTCTATTTGATTTACCATTGCAGAGAAAAGCTGGGTATAATAATAATAGAACTTACCCCTTCTGTACAGGAATGTCAACACAATGGGTGAGGTCCAGTATGTAAAGGAGTAACAAAATCTAATCTGAAAATAGAAATGTTAAGGTGAAAATATTTATTTTCTGCAAAAACCTTCTTGAATCAGACCACTTACAATTTTAATCACTGTCTCACTTTATTGATTTCAACATTTTATGTATTTACTTATGAAAGTTTGGCAAAAGAATAAAACTTTGATTTATATGATCTTTTTAACATTATTGAAAATTCAGACATTATTATCTCCCTTACTTATGCTAAAATCTTATACATGTATTATTAAAAAAAAAGTTTTTGTTTGCCCAAATGCTACCGCTACTTATCCAAAACAACCTGCAAACTCAAGTAGTTATTTTTTTTATCAAACTTGACAATTTATTTTTTATTAGTATTTTTTGTGTATTCACTTGATGCATTTTTGATAAAAGGTTAATTTGTGGATAAACACAGAGTAACACTTCAAAATACCGTCAGGCAAACAGCAATATTGATACCTTTTTTGACGGACATATAACTCTGGCAAAATGCAGGTTATTGTAAAATCTGCTATATTATCTAGTTGCATTCTCATCAAAATTTCTTAAAATAAAATGACTCTACTGAGGGGCAGAAAGACCTTTTACAGGACGCCAGGATCAGCCATTTTATTCAGTGGGAATTTGGGATTAACGCTTAACGAGATCCAGGATTTGCGTTGCCATTTTTCTGGAATCGGGACTGAAAATTTTATTTTCTCTGGAATACAGGATTTGACATTTACTTCCTCTGGATTCCGGGACAATACCCCCTCTAACCCACCCTCTCTACTGCTTTCTTTGTGAAATAAACTATATTATAAGGTAATCTATGTGTTGCTTTTTTTATTTCTAAAATTAAATTTGCAACAGTTTCATCACTTTTCAGATAAGCACTAGATTTCAATCTGAGAGGAACATCATAACTGGCTATCAAAATTGATTCATTCAAATACTATGTTTATACTCACAACGTTGATAACTTTGTCTGCACCAGCTTCTATATTATTTGGAACATAAGCTTTACCCTGTAAATAAAACAGGAACTTGTACATAACCATACTAAAATTGGAAAAAAAGACAGTCTGCTTAATGGCTTTTGACCATGACCTCAATTTCATGGCTAAGTACATATGGTTAATGAACAAAAAAATGATGGTTGTCTTATGGAACACTTGTGTCACCTGCATTTTAAAAGAGCCATTTTTGGCTCAGTTAAACTCTACAATCTGTACTGAGAAAAGTGTTACAAAACTTTTTTACATTGACAGCATTTGTTAAAAATATTCCAAGTCGGTAAACAGGAAGTAGATGTTCTACAGACCTGAATTCAATAAGCGCAATATGGAACCTCATAACAAAGTCACATAAAAATTTTCAAGTGGCTGTGATTTGTAGTTGCTGAGATAAGTGTTACAAAAATGTTTAAATTGACAGTATTTGTGGAAAATATTCCAAGTCGGTAAACAGGAAGAAGATGTCCAACAGACTTGAATTCAATAAGGGCAATATGGAACCTCATAACAAAGTCACATACAAAATTTCAAGTGGCAGTGATTTGTACTTGCTGAGAAAAGTGTTACAAACATTTTTATGTTTACAGTATTTGTGGACAATATTTCAAGTCGGCAAACAGGAAGCAGATGTCTGACAGACCTGAATACGATAAGAGCAATATGGAACTTCATAACAAAGTCACATACAACATTTCAAGTGGCTGTGATTTGTAGAAAATATTCCAAGTCATCAAACAGGAAGTAGATGTCAAACAGACCTGAATTGGATTAGCGCAATATGGAACCTCATAACAAAGTCACATACATCAAGTGGCTGTGATTTGTAGTTGCTGAGAAAAGTGTTACAAAAATGTTTAAATTGACAGTTTTTGTGGAAAATATTCCAAGTCATCAAACAGGAAGTAGATGTCAAACAGACCTGAATTCGATTAGCGCAATATGAAACCTCATAACAAAGTCACATACAAAATTTCAAGTGGCTGTGATTTGTAGTTGCTGAGAAAAGTGTTACGAAAAAGTGGGACGGACAACAACAACGCAAGACGACTATAGTAGACCCTGTATGTCGCCCCACACTACGTGTGCAGGCGACACAATAAAGGGATATGGGGTAAATGTACATGGGACAAAATCCCTATAAATACATTGTAAGATAAGATTAAGCAAATGGAACAACGCTTTCATTGTTGTTCTTCATCTTGAAGTCACAATGAGGCTTCAACAAAGAGCAAACACTCTTTACCTTACAGTAAGTTCAAGACTGCCCATATCACTGGTTTAAGTGGAATTCACAAGGCTAAATGTTGAACAATGCTACATCCATGTCCACTGTTTTACATTCTTTTTGTCATAGATGAAGGGTCGTCAACAAGCATAAGTTTGTATGATTAGGTCAGCTTCTAAATAACTCTAAGTGATAAGGCAATATCTGTAATGTACATTTCCCTAGTATAGAACATGTCTGTCTGCCATATATGGCTGTTGACCTTGACTTGAATTTCATGGCCTAGTGAACATGAGTAAGATTTTATTATCAGATCTGTTTCACAATAACTGTACAGTACAGCCAGAGACTTACCATGATAATTCACTGTGATAGGCACATCAATCTGCTTATTAAATATATATATTTTATTCCCTATTTAAGCTTTCAACACACCAGTTGACCATTATGGTAAAAAAATGGTGGTCTGTTGATTTTTTTGGGTGCCAACAATTTCACCTATGTTTGAAACAGTCAAAAGTATCAATGTTAACCATCTTTAAGGTGTCCTCAAAGTACTAATTTCTTACTATAGAATTTTGTTAAATCTTCTGTGTAGAACATAAATGTATTATCATTCATAAAAAAATGAGGGTCACTGTGCATTTAATATGCAAAAACCAAAATAGAAAATTTAAGGATTTTATATAGAAATGATAGAGAAAATGACTATATGAGGGGATAGCTTTAAAAATCTATCATAGATTTTGTCCATACTTTGCATGTGTTTTGAAATCATTTTATCGTTTACATATTAAAAAAATAAGGGGTCACTGTTAATACATGAAATAAGAGAGATAAATTGCAAAATGTTAATTTCTCCATTGTTCCCTAGCGATATTTTCTGTCAAATTATCTCCCTTGCATAATTTCTCTGTTCTGAAAATCCAGCAACAGATTTAAAGCATTTGTGTTTTAGTTCACCTATTTGTCATGAAAAAGTTTTAAAAGTGATAAGGGATAAAGTTTTAAATACTTTTAAACATTCTTTACATTTTAAATAACTATTTTGTTGATTGATTGATTGACTACCTTTTACACCAACTTCAGCAATATTTCAGCTACATGTATATCATGGCAAGAACTGTTAAATTTCTTAATGAATGAAACCTAAATGAACAAGTATTGGATAAAAATTTGTAAAGGTTCCGCGGAACCTAATGTCTTGCCCGCTCACTACATTGTCATTATAATTTGGCCTATATTTAGATGAAGTTGCTAGGTAGAATTTCACAAAATATCTGGTCTTAGAGACTTTCATACCAAAACTGGTATCAGCTAACTTTGTTCAATGACTGTTTTCAATGAAATGTTTGCAAAAAATGTTTGGTTGCTAAGTAGAATTCAAAAAATGAATGGTCTTTTAAAGTTTCATGAAATTTTCCACGATTGGAATCCAGAATTATGGAAATTTCTCTATAGAAAATAATTATTCATACTGTTTGCAATTTGAATTTTGAAAATGATCCTTATAAATGTAAGGAATTGAAAACAAGAGCTGTCGCCGAATGGCAGCCAAAGATACCCCCCGCTCATTGAACCCTGAATCGATATGGTAAGTGCAAAATTAAGTTGGTGTGGACACAATACAGGTGCAGACACAGTACAAGTGTGGACACAATGATATAANCTTCCAGGAAATTTACCAAAATTAGAATCAAAGATTTTTGCAATTTGACTTTTGAAAATCATCATTTGAACTGAAAGGAACCGAAAAAGTTATGGTTTCTAGGTAGAATTCCAAAAATTAACAGGTCTTTGAGAGTTCCAGGTATGTAAACTAAAATTGGAATCAAAAACTTTGGCAATTTCATTTCCGTATTGTTTGTTTGATTCAAATTTATTTAAAAAGCATTGTTGCTAAGAAAAATTTCCAAAAATAGCTTGTCTTTGAGAGTTTCATGAAATTTACCGAAGTTGGAACCATTCTATTTAATTCTTTAGTGTTCAAAATTATGCTTGATACTAAAGCATTGTTAAAACTTGTAACTGAATGCAAATATTTCAAAAATTATTGGTCTTTGACATTTTCAGAAAATTTACCAAAGTTGGAACCGGAATCAAAATTCCAACAGCCTGTTACACATCTGCTCATTTTATGCAGGACTGTCAATTTCAATGTATTCTATTAAGATTCAAAGACTCTATTCTACTTCTTAACAACTAACATTGAAATTTTTTAGAAAAAAAAACTAAGTCCATATTTGGAAAAAATACAGAAAAACCAGAAAAAAAAATCAATTTTTTCAATTCTGAGGTAATTTTCTGACTATCACCTAACGTTTGACCACTTTTTGTGAAATTCCAATAAAATTAAATAACTTCACTTGACCTCTAAAAAACTTTAACCACAGGGTTAAAATAAATTTCTTGCGCAAAACAAGAGTTGTCAGAAGACAACATAGCTCGCTGGGGATTCTAGTAACCTAAATGCACAATGAATTCGAAAGTAATAGAAAGCTTTCTTCACAAGAAAGTTACATATCAAATATAAACACCCTATCATTAAACAACTTAATTTTAGAAGCAAAGTAAAAGTTTTTAAAAAATTGCCCTCAGGCCAAGGTCAAGGTCAAAATGTCTACAAATATGGTACCATTAGAAAGCTCTCATTATAAGAACATAACATACCAAATATGAACACCCTTTCACTAAACAACTTAATTCTAGAAGCAAAGTTAAAGTTTTTAAAAAATTACACTCAAGGCAAGGTCAAGGTCAAAATGTCTACAAGTATGGTACCAGAAGAAAGCTCTCATCATAATGAAGTTACATACCAAATATGAACACCCTACAACTAAAAGCCTACCTTCTAGAGGCAAGGCTAAAGCTTTTTTAAAATTGCCCTAGGGGCATGTCAAGGTCAAAATGTCTATAAATTTGGTACCACTAGAAAGCACTCATCATAATGCAGTTACATACCAAATATAAACACCCTACCACTAAAAGCCTAACTTCTATAGACAAGGTTAAAGTTTTTTATAAATTGCCCTCAGGGCAAGGTCAAGGTCAAAATGTCTACAAGTATGGTACCAGAAAAAAGCTCTCATCATGAGGAAGTTACATACCAAATATGAACACCCTACAACTAAAAGCCTACCTTCTAGAGGCAAGGTTTAAGTTTTTTAAAAATTGCCCTCAGGGCAAGGTCAAGGTCAAAATGTCTACAAATTTGGTACAACTAGGAAGCACTCATCATAAGGAAGTTACATACCAAATATAAATACCCTACCTCTAAAAGCCTACCTTCTATAGGCAAAGTTTAAGTTTTTTAAAAATTGCCCTCAGGGCAAGGTCAAGGTCAAAATGTCTACAAGCATGGTACCAGAAGAAAGCTCTCATCATAAGGAAGTTACATACCAAATATGAACACCCTTCCACTAAAAGCCTACCTTCTAGAGGCAAGGTTAAAGTTTTTTTTAAATTACCCTAAGGGCAAGGTCAAGGTCAAAATGTCTACAAGTATAGTACCAGAAGAAAGCTCTCATCACAAGGAAGTCACATACCAAATATCAACATCCTTGCTATTCAGGTCTGAATTCCACAAGCCAGGTTAAAGTTTTGCTGACGCAGACGGAATTTTGGATCGCTATGTCTTGCTTTTGCGACTTCCGTCATGGGCGAGACAAAAATGGCAGAATAATACCACTGAGACAACTTAAAATGTTGCTTGAAAAGTACAGTCACCATGTCATGTCTCAACAGCTCAAGCTGATGGCTTTCAAGGAGCTTGACACAGTTATAAGCTGGACACAAACTAGGGAAAACAAGAGTTGTCAGAAGACAACATAGCTCGCCGGGGATTCCAGTAACTTCAATGCACAATAAATTCGAAAGTAATAAAAAGCTTTCTTCACAAGAAAGTTACATGTCACTTTAAACACCCTATCACTAAACAACTTAATTCTAGAAGCAAAGTTCAAAGTTTTTAAATTGCCCTCAGGGCAAGGTCAAGGTCAAAATGTCTACAAATATGGTACCATTAGAAAGCTCTCATCAAAAGAACATCACATACCAAATATGAACACCCTACCACTAAGCAACTTATTCTAGAAGTGAAGTTAAAGTTTTTAAAAAATTGCCCTCAGGGCAAGGTCAATGTCAAAATGTTGACAAATATGGTACCTTAAGAAAGCTCTCCTCATAAGGAAGTTACATACCAAATATGAACTCCCTACCACTAAAAGCCTACCTTCTAGAGGCAAGGTTAAAAGTTTTTTTTTAAAAATTGCCCTAAGAGCAAGGTCAAGGTCAAAATGTCTACAAATATGGTACCTTTAGAAAGCTCTCCTGATAAGGAAGTTACATACCAAATATGAACTCCCTACCACTAAAAGCCTACCTTCTAGAGGCAAGGTTAAAGTTTTTTTAAAAATTGCCCTAAGGGCAAGGTCAAGGTCAAAATGTCTACAAATATGGTACCTTAAGAAAGGTCTCATCATAAGAAAGTTACACACCCAATATGAACACCCTACCACTAAAAGCCTAACTTCTAGAGACAAGGTTAAAGTTTTTTTAAAAATTGCCCTAAGGGCAAGGTCAAAATGTCTACAAGTATGGCACCACTAGAAAGCTCTCATCACAAGGAAGTTACATACCAAATATCAACATCCTAGTTCTTCAGGTCTCCATTCCACAAGCCAGGTTAAAGTTTTGCTGACGCCGACGGCGACGACGCCGATGCCGGGGTGATGACAATAGCTCTCCGGACATTCGTCCCGGCGAGCTGAAAATTAACCCTATTGATCACTTATTGACAGAAAAATGATAAGAGTTACACAAAATATGTTACTACAAACTGAAAGCTCACATCAAG